>JAWQUT010000849.1:113033-131542 GCA_033807755.1 Ellobium chinense
TCAGCTGGTTAGATATAATTTTTAACAGGAGAGTAGGATTAAAAAAAAGGATGGGCAGGAATTTGGTATAAAAATGTTTCAAAAAAAAATTAAGTGTAAATGATATCATGGAGAAAACTGGATAAAATCACAGATCTGGAATTTGATATAAAAATGCCACAACCAGAAATACAGTATGATGCCCAAAATGTGAAATATATTAAATTGCATGAGTAGGATTTTGATATAAAAATGCAATTATCAGGAACAGAATATAATGCGAAAGAACAGGAACAGGATATAAAACTGCAAGGGCTGGAACATGATATAAACAGCTTAATACGTGAGACCCTTTTACTTTCCCATCCATCATATCATGTGATTTGTGATTAAAATGACAGAGCATTATTGGGAAAATCTTGTGTAGGGCAATACACAATAGACAAAAGTCACATGATGCCGTCGTCTTGTTGGGCACCGAACTGCATAAGCAGATTATGCACTGGCTGCAGTATAAAAATGCATCGACTTCCGTGAGACAAGACGAGACTAGCACAGTAGCATGTTGCCATATACAGAAAGTGCATAAAGAACCAGACAACAACATTTTGAGATGGTCTTCTGGAGCTGTTTGTGTTCTGCACACTTTGTATCAGGTGAGATGTGAAACATTGCAACTAATTTTTGTTTCCATTATCCAAAGTGCAGGGAGAAAAGGTAGATTATCGTATACAAAACTATTAGAAGAGACAGTGATCTGATTTCTGTACCTGTTTACATGACTCAGCCTTAGTCTAGTGCATGGCTGATTTTCAGCATGGTTGCCATGAAGTCACAAAGACTGAGAAGGAGCAATAGTCTGTTGATATGTCTCTTAGTAATTACTGAATTTACCCTGAACAGGGCCCAGCAAGTCTTTTAGTCATTATTTAACCCAAGTTTGTTGCAGGCTAGGTCTAGACTCTGAACATTACATATCTATTGGCTGTTTGAAAGCATCAGTCCCCAAACCTGTCATTAGTGTATTGTAATTTTGATGCAGTTTTACGGGTTTTCAAGTATTTACAAGTATGTTACATTATTTGTAAATTTCAGTAATTTACATGTTAGTTAATAATTGTCTATGTTTTATTGGTGAAATGTGGCTGCCGACCTGCCAGAATATTGTTAAAATCGAACTGAAACTTCAGTGCATTAGCTGAAAAAGGCTGAAATATTGTGTGAATTTTGCACTTGCTCAGCTCTATCTGTCAGGTTACCACTGTCTTTGAAGTGCCACACAAAGAATAATTGCATCATGTATGTATACTTTAAAGTTTTTTAACTCAGTGAAGGAGTGTAGACATTTTTAAAAAATGTTCCGATTACTGAATACAATTCCTTGCCCCATTGATCTAGAAAGATTATTTGTAGGATATGTTTCTTTAAATATTTTTTTTTTGACAAAGATACTATCAGTTTGCTTAATTCCCTTGAATGCAGGGAAGCCATCTGCAGACCGAAGGATGTAGAGTACAGGCCAACCATTTTTCAGCTCACACCTTCCCACAAGAAACGGCCTGGTACTCTCAAGAGGATTCTGGAGAGAAAAGATAGGGTCAAGGAGCATGATGAAACAAGAAGCAGGGAATATGTACACACTGCTCCTCTGGAACTGTCAGTGGCTGAGGTCGAGTCTCCATATGAGAGAAGGATTCAGCCCAGGAAATAACACAACAGGCACCCAGATAGAACATCCGGACTTTACCTTAGTAAAATGTAACAAGAAGACAGCATGCATAAGAAAACAGAGAAAGGTTACAAAACAGCATAACCACTAAGACACAAATACCTTTATTAGGTGAAAAAGTTGAAAGTTCATACAAAGAAAAGATCTTTATATGTAAAAAAAAACCAAGATGCATTGCAGGATCAAATCCAACAAATGGAAAACAAACGCCATGACATTCATTATACAATCCATCCATTATTTTGATCACAACTTATCAAAAACAATAATGACCAAACCAACTACTACACAGGTTTGCCAAGTTATCCAGCATTCATCCATGTATTTAAACACAGTAGTGGGGGAGGATGTTACATCGATCGTGCACTTTTTGATACCAACATACCGCTTTTACGACAGGTTCCTTATGCCAAGTGATAACGAAAATGAGGTGGGCCCACCTTGGCAGAACCCTCCTGTGGACGGTAGGCGTCCGTAATGATCCTTCTTTGTTTAACTAAAATACGAGTTTTCAACCCCTTGGCGTTCTGTAAAATCAATACCGCTTAATGTAATGATACATTTTTTAAAACAGAACATAGCAAGACCTTTCCATTGACATGCAACACTTTATATGTCTGATGGCTAGACGAGGCACTATGACGGACTGAAATTTTCAGTTACCCCACTGTACAACCGCCTCTCTAACTCAGCAAAATGAATACCGCTTAACATAATAGTACTATTTTTCAAATATGGTAAAACAAGCCCTTTCCATTGAAATGCAACACTTTATATCTGCGTAGACGAGGTGCGTCACAAAGGTGTATACTGAGGTTTTCAACTTACGTATTTTCTACTGACTCATTAATTCAGCAAAATAAAAAGCGCTCAGTTCAAAAACGAGCTAAGTCAGACGCCAATCATTCTGCCATCTTTATAAGCACATCTGTTATTGCGTAAACAGGCTGGTCAGTATTGTGACAAGATTTTGCCCCAGTTGCAGTGGCACTAAGTTTCCATTGCGTATAACACTGCAGCAAAATGCTTGCACTTACAAGATTCTAAATGCTTGAGCAAACTCATGAGGCAGACCGACATGAATCTAGCCATAGTGGTAAGATCTAGCTGTGAGCAGTGATTACCCATGGCATAACGCCCTATTGCTTATTCGAGACAGGTTTAACTTCCATTTCTTCTGTTATCATTCACTGATTGTAATGACAGAAAAAAAAAAAAGCAAATCTGTAACATTCAGAAGTCATTTATGAGTTTTCAATGTCGGTCTGCTTCTCCAAAGTTGTCCGAAATTCTATCTGCTGAATGAGAGAAATCTTTTCGGCGACTCAGGATTATGGTCTTTATTATGAACATATTGTGTAAAGACAAATAATATTTCGTGTACTTCAGGAGGGCACACCACTCATCTCATGAAAGAGGTTAAAACAGATTTTGTAAATGTCATTTGATACCCCAAATCTGTTCACGCGGAAGGTCCAAATAACATTCTCTTCTAAGAATACCATTAATCCAAAGTACATAGGGGTAGGCATTTTTTTCTCCTCCTAGATCGCGTAGTAGGTACTTGCTGGCACCTGCATCATTCTAATGTTTAGTTGTCTCTAAGAGTACAAGAAGATCTGTGAAAGTTGGAACAATGCTCGTCCATAACCTGAAACTGGTGCAGACACTGGTCTGTGAAAGCGATCATGAACAAAAGAAAGTTTATGAGTATGGACAGAAGAGGGGAATTGATTAGCTGACCAGTGTATAAATCCATTTTTTTGTCTCAGACTGGTTACGGCTAAACGGCATTTAGTTTATCTCTTGTCGCAAGAGGTGTGCAGTTTTGAGAACTCTTGGTTGCACTCTTTACCCTCTTTTGTGGATACTTTCCATATATTTTGGACATTGTAACAACGATAGTTTTGTCTTCTGTGTGCAGACAGACCTGAAATCCGATTTGAAAATGGGTGATTCTGACAGGGTTGTGAATAAGTGTATACTCAGTATGTCTCACAGTAGTGTCAAAATTCTTCTCATATTATCTTCTGCAGCTTTAAAAGCGTAACAAGTCTTGTGGTACCTGACAGCGGTAGCAATCACATCATCTGCTGTAAACATTGCCATACTTCTTAATTCATTGAAAGATATGGCAATATGGAGAACTACGTGTTATAGTAGTGCAATTGCCTCTACCCAAGTACTCCCCACCCCCTTCCTCCCCCCTGCTCTTGTTATTTCTTTTTCTTTTTTGTTAGGCCATATTCTGAGGACACATGAATATTTCTGATTTGTGATTAAGAGATTGCAATTACTTCCACCCAGTTTGCATCTTGCTTTTTTTTTTTTCTTTTGACATCTTGTTCTCTTTCAGCCAGCCATTTTCCCCCCCCCAGTAGCCTATTTCTGTTTAGTGAAGAAAAAATTACAAGCTTACAACAGTAGCATTGAGAACGCTGTGAAGAAGTCACAGAATGCAGTAAAAAATTCACAAAGAACGGGTTTTTATGTTTTATTTGTGGCTTTTGAATTTTTGGCGAGGGACTGAATCACAGTCAATTTTTTCGAACGACTAATGTGGAATCGCTCTTTAATGAAAGGACTACTTTCTACATCTAATCATTAGATCTAGACTCTTAAATGGAAAGTGCATGAATTTGTGATTTGTGTTTAGTCACCAACGGCTGTGTTCAAACAATGGAGATACATGATATTTATTATAAGAATAAGAAAACAAAACTTAATTTTGGTTCCTAACTTGCCAATGTTGAAGAGCAAAAATTAATGCGACACCGTCAACACAAGCTGGTGCAGTGCTATGCTGACAAAGCACTCTCAGAATCCATTCGATACTGAATTATTTCGAATGCAAGGGAGTAGGATACTGAGAACCTTCAAGTTGTAAGTTGCGGATTGCGTTTTCAATGATATCGTAATAAATTTGATGCAAAAACATGGAAGTATTTTAACGAATGCAATAAATCAACGTTTAAACTGAAAGGACAGCTTTTATATCACTGTTTTGGGTTGTTACCGCAACTCGTATTCGTTATCGAGAACAGAATTGCTCTCGCCCACGCTGCAACATTACACCGGTGTCGTTAAGATGGAAACGCTCGTGGTATCTTTTAAGGTGGGTATTCTTTTGATTACAATTGGAAGCAGTTAATGTTGATCTAAAGTCGTGAAATACCGTTTTGTAAACTTAGACAAAACGTTTTGGAGTATTCTGAAATAGACTTTTAGCGATCAGTTATGTTCTAAATCGCTGAACTAAAATTTCATCAACACGCCAGCCTAAAAAAAGTTCCGGCCTAATGCGTGTTTCAAAAACTCAAAATTCGTTTTAAAAAGATATGCATGTTTACTCTATGGAGAACACTACCAAATGTGAAAACAAATATTTGGTCATTGTTTCCAGATTATTTCAACAGACTTTTTACATGGGAAAGTATTTGTTTCTCACTTAACTGTAATTAGGGTAAACACAGGAAACGTCCGCGTTTTTTCGCATCTTCAAGACCCATTTTTAGGTGGTTCCAGTGGTCATACCATGACGGCCCACCTAGTTTTAGAATCAGAAAAAGATGTAGATGTTGCCATGTGAAGGTCAATTTGGTATCACAAAGTGCACGATTTGCACGCAAACATGTCATAAGCGGCCGGACTACAGTTCAAAATTTGTTACAAGGAAAAAAAAATCAAAATTACCATTGATTGAGTAATACCATTTCATATGTCTTGTAAAACTGCAGCACAGCATTGGAACTTAGGATATTGCATACAGATCCAAAATTTCAACTGTAAACTGTAACTCTCACAAGGATTTTTCATGCTTCGTTAAATCGTTAAATAATTTGTTACCACTCTCTCAGCCTTTATCATATGGCCAGAAACAGATTATATGGAGCTACCAGAGTGCTTCAGAACAGAAGAATTTAAGAATGTCAGTTGTATTACTGATTGCACTGAAATTTCACTGAAAGTCCCACCTTTGTCTTGGCATAAGCACAAACCTACTCATATTACAAAAAGCACAACTCGGTGAATTTCCTCATTGGTATAAGTCCTAATGGATGCATAATATTTCTGTCAAAAGCATGTGCAGGTAGAGCAAGTGACAAAAATATTACATCAGAGAAAAGGTTCCAAACTTAACCCAGGGGATGCTATTCAACAAGTAAAATAAATGTGCCAGCATTCACAAAAGTTAAAAAACAGTTACCTGCAGAAGATACTGAAATATCACGCAGATTTGCAAGAGCTCGGATTCATGTCGAGTGGTCATAGGGAGGATAAAGAATTTCAAAATGCTGTGGGAAACACTCATAATATCGCTTTATAAAGAAGCCACATGATATTCCTACAATTGAGGAAATTGTAACAGTTATCACAACTTCCTGCTGTAGTGTAATTTACATCTTATTGGAATATGTTTGCAGCTGGAACTTTGTGATCTTTGATTACCACTTTTAGTATAATGTCTTGAAATAAGAAAAAAACAATGAACGGTATGCTGTGGTCAATTAAAATATGTATATTAGACATCTGCCTTTTAGTTTTAGCTCACTGAAAACTGAAGATGTGATATTTATATTCGGTTTGAAGTAAGAAGATGATCCATGACGCGTCTCCTAAAAAAATATTCTCAGTTCTTGCACCATGTGTGAGCATTGTCAGAAGTAATTTTCTAAATGTGCATGCCTTTCTCAGACTACAAAGTATCAGACTTCTTTTTACATATGCCAACTTGTTCTAGGACTTGCTGGTAAAAGGGTGACCTTTCTTTAGCCCAAGACTACAGTTAGGAATAATCGGCATAATGTGCTTGTCTAGACATACTATCTTTTCAGCAGTGTCACAAGACATCTCCACTTGTCATCTAAAATAGCCTGTTGGCAACAATCACAGGACACACTTTTCTTTTTTTTTTCTGATAGCGTTCCATTCCACTCTTTCAAAACATTTTGCGTCATGTTTAAACCTCATTCTGTAGCTGGTGTTCTGAAAGATGAAACACTGACAGTTTTTTATCAGTGACTCTGACGGTTTTTCAAAATATGCGGGCATGCACATAAAACAAAGATGATGTTACTTGCCCTTTCTGTTGTTTATGCCTCAAAATATTTGCTGGTTTGGCTTTCAATCTTCTTTAAGCCTTTCCAGTAAACCAGTAGTAGTTTCCCTGGATGCTCTTTTTGTTGGAGGCTCTGAACTTGATGAGAGTTTCCTGGTATTGTTTTCAGATTTCATGAAATTAACTTCTGTTTTAGGCACACCCTCTATCTCGAAAGGTAAACATAAAACAAAAGAGTTATGATAAAGAGAACCTGGATTTTAGAAGGGCGATGGGCTGGGGGAAAGAGAAGGGAAGGCGAGAGTAGTGCAGTGCAGAGTGCCAACTGAAATGGTGCATTGTGTGTTTCGTTTGCTTATACCGTATATTCATGTATTATTTCAGTATGTACGATATTATTTTACTGTATATAACATTGTAAACAATTTTCTAATTTGAAAATAGAATGTATTTTGTTGATTTAGAATTTGATTACCATGTGCATTTCATAAATGTGGGTTAATACACACTTTTCTACTTTTTTTGTGATAGCATTCCATTCCACTCTTTCAAAACATTTCAACACCATCTGCGTCATGTTTTAAATCTCATTCTGTAGCTGGTGTTCTGAATGATGAAACACTGACGATTTTTTTTTATCAGTGACTCTGTCAGTAAGGAGGAATTTAGTTTGGTTATAGAACAGTTTACTTCTGGTGTGTTATTTCATAAAATAAACTCTTCTGCTGCTGTTCTTCCCTCAAAGCCCCATTCAGATAATAAACCCTCTAGTGCCCAAGTTAATTTTTCAGCACTAAGAAAGTCTGAAGCACTTTAGTGCTCAAGGGATGTAGCCAAACCAGAAATGACCAGAAATTTGAACAGACATTACGTATCAACCTAACACTCACGCAGCTTTATCACAGATGTGTCATACTCTTAAGCCAAAGACCTCTTGTAGTTTACAAAGCACAATGTCTACACTTTTGTACAATTTTTCATCTTTTGTATGAAGGTCATACTAGCACTGTAATTTTCAGTGAACAAACTGTTTCATATTCATAATTCAACTGCAGTGAATAAACGACACCCCAGTTTAATGGTTCATTTTCTATTTTATCAGGCAAATGTATTTTCTGCAGTTCTAATTGGTAATGTAGTTTTTCACCGTTTTCATGACTTGGTTTTCCAGTGACATGGCAGTGAAGTACATGCTACATCACTGTAGCCCATAATCTGAGTAGCGGCTTCAGTTTTGAACACAATGGCAACAACATGAGAGCAGATAAGCCGCAGTCTGTAAATATAAGATATGAAAGCCAAATTGAATGCAAACTTCAATAGAATGTAACATCTTGTAACGTTCATCATTCGTCTTACAAAGTCATGTGACATACTGACCATTCTTGATCTAATATAAGTGGACCACAGCTCTGGCTCATATTTATTTTCTCACAAAACAGTTTGTCAGTTAGGAGGAAGTTTAGTATGACAACGCAGCAATTAATTTTTTTGATTTGAAACTTGCCTGTAAAATTACCAAAATGTTGATTATACATCACTTTGTGATGATTTATATTTAAATTTGTTTGTGTTCATATAGTATAGACTAGTTGACAGTAGTTTGAAAAAAAACTTTAAAACTGAAAGTACCTCTAGAACAAGAGGAAACACGAAACTCAGTTTATCTTTCCCTTTTTTGAAGGTCCCAGTCGAAACTGAAACTTTGTCTATGGTCTCATGGATTTCAATTTAATCCTTGTCTTTAATCCTTATCTTGCAAAAGACTTGTAAAGTCCAGAAATAACTGTAATGTAGCAATTATTGTTGAGCATTTCCAATTATTAAAGCATTTATGGTGGGTTTCACTAAAATGGGAGGTAGGAATTCCCTAATGGAACATTTTAGCATATGCCATAATGATGAAGTATTATACAGTATCAAATTAAAGGACTTTCAAATTGGAATTCAGGAATTTTGTTTATTAAGATAGCAAATGATTCTTTAAAAAAAGATATTACTGAGCAAAAAAAAATCCAATGTTAAACTAAGAGCAGTCCAAAGAAAAAAAGTTGGCCAATTATTCCTGTGATGCAGTTTTAGTGTAACTAGAAGTGACTAAGTGCAACAGTATATCTTTAGAGTTTGTTGTTGTTTTTTTTGTAAATTTGACACTGAAAGAAGGGTTTTTAAAAATTCAGATTTTCAATTTTTTAACCACGTCCCTCCCTCTCAATAGTTATTTCCATTTAATAGGTGAATCTCAGAAAAATGTAGAGAGGCTGAGTAATGTATTTCATTTAGTGGAACTATTTGAAGAATTATGAATTTACCGCTCATTGTTGATCAGTCGTTTGTCTCAACACAGTTTAGCCTTATAAATTTTGGATTGTTAACAAGTGTAATGAAATGAGAACAGAAACTTACCTTATTGCTAATCCGAGAATAGGTAGACAAACTATTTAGCAACTCATAGTAATTTAGGTTTTAAAAATGTCTCATCTAAGTCAACACTGTTTTATTTGTCTGTTCACTAATCTTTATCCATTTCTGAACATTTTGTCACTAAAAAAGGTATCTTACAGGACAAAATAAGAGAAATATGATTAATTTGAAAATCTAAGAATTCGAGACAGCAGCAGTTCGTAATTGTATTTTTCAAACCTACACGAACGCTGTTCCACTGGATAGCAATACCTAAAGTTGGTATCATCTTGAAGGACACTCACTAAACTACCTTAGGAAAATGCAAAAAGGTAATGTTTTTTTTTGCTTTTGCAACTGTAGCATGCACAAAGCAGTACTCTATTCTTAGGAAACAATTGTCTGTCTGAAAATCTTAGTTTTTTAACAACCTAAAAATGCTCATAAAAATCAAAAGCTGTGTTAGAGCCCAACAGATTTTTGTTACATTCTATCTCCTTGCTACCCCTAAGGTCAAAAGCAAGTGGTATTCATTGTTACTAGAATGTGTGAAGGAGCATCATACAAGTACAGTAGACAACGATTAAGATGAAATCCATAGGACTGACGACTCGTGTTCAGTTTAAACACAGTTTTGGTTTAGACGTAGAAACCAAAAAAAGGAAAATAAACGAAGCCTCCGCTTTAGTTTCGTTTTAGGTGTATTTTTGGTTTAATCGTTTTCGTTTTAACTGTTATCTACTGTACTAACATCTGTAAGTTATTTTCTGCTGATTATTCTGTGATACCTGCCTGAAAGCATATTTGCAGCCTTCTTCTTCATAAGGCGTGTACATAAAAAAGGGTAATAAATTCGGCATGGTGATGGCAATACCTGCAAAATGTTGAGATAGATGATATGTAGTAACTTGTGGATGTCATTACAGTAGGTAGTCCAAACTAAAATTTCATTTCTGTTGTAGAGA
The DNA here is from genome assembly GCA_033807755.1 of Ellobium chinense. Lineage (NCBI taxonomy): Eukaryota > Metazoa > Mollusca > Gastropoda > Ellobiida > Ellobiidae > Ellobium > Ellobium chinense. The sequence goes on from JAWQUT010000849.1 coordinate 123,169, forward strand.
TTTTTAATGACTTACAGCTCATAGATCTTCTTATTCTGAGCATTGTGATACTTTATTTATTGAAAAAGCTCAATAAATAAAAAAAGATATGGAATTTTAAAGTTTGCAGAAAATTTACCAAATTCGGGAATTTGTTTCATTTTGTACAATTGGCCATGTTTAAGGACCAGCAATTTCTAATAAAACCTACCAAGAAGTCCAGAAATTGGTGTATTACCTCCAAAGTGTATGTAAATTCAGCCTAATTTTTTTTCAAGCAACTACAACTAACCACATAAAAATTAACATCACTCAAAAAATACAAAAACTGCTTTTCTCTACTTTTTATTTTCGGATTGACAAATTACAAAAAGTACATGCTATCATGAAAGTATCCATTCAGTGAGTTTAATAGAAAATTAAGGTTCATGTCATGTCGTTAAAATATCATGTTACAATAGTGCTACATCAGAATCAAAATAAACTAATGTAAAATGTATAAAATAGACAGTCTTGTATTCCTGCAGTCTCAGAATCTATTAAATTCCATCTTAGCTATATGGAAAACAAAGTGAATATATTTGTGTGTGTGTGTGTGTGTGTGTGTGCGCCTCTCTTCCAGTGTGTAAACGGAGATAATACATGTATGATAAACATTCATTTCATATTCTGTGTTACAGTTATGACTTATTATAATAAACTTACATTTTGAAAGTCATGCTTTTAGTCATTTTGGAAAAATAAAAAGGTCTAATCTTTGAATGAATACGACGTACCCTGTCATGCATGTACAGTGTGCAGAGACAATACTGCCGTCTTCAACTGTGAAGCCAACCCGTGCCTGGTGAGGCTTGTCAGTTATATCATAACCTGAGATCTTCAAAATCAAAGTCAACAAAATGTCAGTCAAAGCTAGATGTAGTCTGAGTTTCACTGTATAGGTAATGAATCTTGTGTAAAGAAGTGCTGTCATCACTTGTCACATAATCATCACTGAATTAAATGATTTACTAAAATTCTTTCGGCTCAACTGAAATGTTAGTTTGTTGGCTACAGTACCAGTCATAAAGCTGCCCCCCTGCGGAAAATTGCATTTCAAACCCCCAAAATTTGCACCAAGAATTGTAAAATTTGCATGTTAAGAGTGGCAAACTCTGCACCAAAAGTTGCAAACATTCCTAAAATTTGCGTTACAACACGTGAAATTTGCAGGCTAAAGATAATGTCAAATAAATGGATTCTATTTTTTAAAAATATACTAAACCATTAAAATAACAAGTTTTAATGTAGAAAGATCTAATCTAGACTCCCTAACAATACATTTCAAAAGGATTATCTCTGTCTGCCAAATAATGATAGCCTTAAACGAGAAATTTCCTGATATTTCTTTGTATCAAGACGAGCGATTTCCAAAATGAGGCTTTCAGTTTCAAATCGTATGTGTACCGAAAAAAAAAACACCAAAAAAAACTTCAAAAAGTTTTGTGGAGACTCAAACCCTCTCTCTAACCTGCATTTTTTGCCCACATTTCAATTAATCTGTGTTATTGCTACTCCAAATACAGGTAGTCTTGGGGACAGTTAATATTGTCATTGTTTATTTAGAGTTGACGAGGTCGTCATTAGGGTAAATGCATCTTGAGTGTTACTCTTTGTCTATCACGTCCACGGCCGACTCCTGCCACACATCTCTATCTCTGCCTGCTGCTTCTTGTAGCTCTCAGCCCCGCATGATTCATGGCCCCTAAACGATCCTAATCTACTTAGACATGATGTACTCATGTGTCATCGCTGTGAGTCAAATGTCCGCGCTCGATTCTGCTCTATCTAGGCACAAGTTTCCCACTTACCATAGTTGTCAGCGTTTGGCTCTAATTTTTTTATGAGAATCCGAGTTCTGACGATTAGTACACGTACCAACATCACTAAAAGGCCCAAGGCGACAAAAAATCAAATTCGCTCCAGGGTGGAATCCGACGCAGTTTTGTTTACATCTCAATAGTTCGATGGAGTAATGTCCCTTGCGTGGCACCTACCGGCTTTGGTAGCTTCGTAACTACGTTATATCACCACTTCCCAATTTTTGGTACAGTGCCGTTGTCGTATTGGTTTATGAATGATTCAAAGTTCCATAAACGGAATACAGTGAACCTCGAATACAACGAGCTGGGATCCAACGAGACCTCGCATTCAACGAGGGAAATGAAAATCCCCCCCCCCTTTTTTTTTCTTCTTTATTTGTAATAATTAATGTACCTCTGATCAAACGAATACAAAATTCTAGAAACCTCGGCTCTAACGAGGTTATCGACCTATTAGGCCGTCGCACATCCTTTTCACCCGCAGTAAAATTGTCAGCACCGAGCAACTCCCGAAGGTTTACGTAACAATTGCTAACATCAGTATACAAGACTGAGTCAGCATGAAAGGTTACCGGTATTAGTTGCGTGTGCGAAGGAACGGAATAGAGAGGAAGGGGATGGAGGCAAGAGATAGGACCATCTGCCGGGCGATCAGCGGAAGGAAGCGGCTGCAATGCAAGGGCGAGGGCAAGGGAGAGTAAAGGACAATGGAACGATAGAAAAATATGCTTGGGTGATGACTGCCTTAGCATTTTGTCTGGACCAATCATTGCGCTAGGCGAAATTTTAATCACAGACAGAGAGGTGGTGATTGAAACTATCCGTTTCTCAACATGTACACTGCCTCGTTCACNCCCCCAAAACAAAACAAAAACTGTATATCACATGTATCAGCTCGCGATAGTTTAATGCCAATGGTCTCTGGAGTTAAGGGAAGCAACCAGCGATATTTTTGAAGTGCAAAGATAAAGGGACAGGGATAGCTATCTGCTTCACAGCCTAAAAAATCCACAGTATTTTTTCATAAATGTTCAACCCCTTACACGTTTCCTTCGCCCGAGCACTTCCGAGGAAATGCAGCTTGAAAGTCGGGATTTTCACACAATGCGGGCCGCCATAACTGGTCGTCCGGTCAGCGCGGGAATGAGGCTGGACGTCAAAAAGCGAGAGGCAAGCTAGTAAGTAGTCGTTATGCAAAGAGAATTATTCACATCCAATAACTTTCGTTGGCTCTGAATGTTTTGTCTGTTTTTCATTTATCGTCGAGAAAAGTCTTTGTTAAACAGTGTGAACAACTGCCCGACTTTGATCGCAGTACTGTAACCTTAGAAAAGGGAGGATAACTATTTGAGAAAAAGAAACATCTGATTACCCACCGTTTGAGTCACTTTGCACTGTCTTTGTATTGATGTTTGCACTGTCTTTGTATTGATGTTTGCTGTGTGGTTTAGTGGGCCCTCACTGGCCTAAGATTCTGACAATATAAATTATTATTTGCTGGTAATTTCAGGTAATTTAGACGCCGCCAGTCAAATTCTCACTGCTTAGGCTTAGGAGCGGCGCTAGTTGTGTCACTATAGTGCGTTCACTATTGTTTGATCAAAAGTTTTTCAACAGAACTTTTTTATTCCTGGATGAATTGTTTCCAAACTTTGCACACGTTTCTATACCAATTTGTCTCAACAGAAAATATTTTTTGCCCCCCTTCTGTATGTTCGTTGTAAAAGTTTTCTCAATAATCGTTAGTAAAAAACTACATCTGAGGCCTGGTCAGAAATTGAGTATATTTACAGTGGTGTGACGTCATAGGAGAGCGCCTCAGTAGCGTCTTGATGCATTTTGATTATTTGCATCATCCTGCTTAAACTTAAAGAAAATGTAAAATGCTAATGTAAAAAAGAACTTGGCAAAATCAAGGTTTTCTGCCAGTGCCATCATTATCAGTCGGAAAGAAACTTGCTGGTGGTGTTTGCTATACTTTTGTCTTGGCCTCTTTCCTTAGTACACATACCACTGTTGGTTCTTGCCACATTCTTCTCCGATACACGGCCGTTGACAAAAAGTTACACCAACAAATTTAAAAGATTTAGATGGCTGCCACCAATTTGCTCAATTCTCACATCCGGTTTTCACAACAGACATCACATTTCTAGCAGATGTCTAGTAGGTGTGCACACTTCCACATTATGACTCACATGCAACAACCAAAAATGCACCCGTAGTGTTTTATTATGTACCACTAGATACTATCATTTTGTATAGCCTTGTTCTATTTAATGGCAATGTCTCACATCTTCCATGCTGCTGAATGCACTTTTTATATGCCCCTACGTGCAGATTCCAAAATGGTTTTGACTTCAGCACCACTTTTAGAAGTCTTTTCAGTTTGTATCCTATTTTTGTTCTGCTCATTTGCATTCATTTGTTGCCTTTAAGTGAATGCTTCTAAAGCGGTTCTTGAAAATTATTTTTGTGATCATTACGTTTAAGCAGTTTCTACCTATGCGTTTTCTTAAATGTTTACAATTTCAATTTTCATACTGTAAAACTATGCATGTTTGAGAAACTTACCTATTATCGTTTATTTCCAAATGTTTAAGAAAAAAACTTTTACCACAGATACAAAGACGATGTGAAAAAATATTTTCTGTTAAGACAAATTGGTTCAGAAGTCTATGCAAAATTGGGAAACAATCCATTCAATAGGAAAAAAGATATTTTTAAAAAACTTTGTTCATCTTTTTGTGAACGCACTATAGTCATAAATGAAATTAAAAGACTTTAGAGAGCAAGTCAAAACGGGGGCACATCGACGTGAAAATTATTTAGTCTAGACCTTCATATTTTTGACAGAGATGACCACGGGAGCATTTTATAGGATACCCGTGAAAGCTTTTGTAGTTTTGAAAGAATGAATCGGTCTTCACCATCAAGGAGGGGAATGAGATAGACAGGGGCGTAGCGCGGGGGTCGAAACCAGGTGGGCAACTCTGCACATTGGTCACGCGAATCATCGCACTGTTGCTTTTTGGTCACCCTACATTTTCATTAGGGGAAAGTGCGGAAGACAAACGGGGTATGTTAATTGTTATAGCAAATATTTGCTTCACCATCTGTACCCAGAGTGCATAATAACATAAGTAAAGTATCGTGACAACAACCACAACAAAAGCATTAACAACTAGCCTAACTCTCCATAACAGCACTGTAATAAGTGTACTCACTTAATGTTTACTCCTTGTCGATAAAATGACACATCTTTCATGTGAGTAAAATTATTAAGGAGTGTCATTGAAGGAATACAGTAGTTTTAGTTATCAGCTTTACTTCCATCGCTAGGAACATCATATTTCATGTTAGTGTCTGGTTCATGGTTGAGCGTGTCTAGTCTATTTCATTTCTCTTCGTGAGAATGAGAGCTCGCAAGCAATATTGGCTGCTTTCAAAACATCACCCTTTTTTGTTATGGGGTTTATGAATTCATCTTGCCAAAACACACAGCCTCAAGTTATCTCGGGTCTAGCCCAAGACTAAGATCTGGTATAGATCTATGTTGGACACACCGAGTAAGTTTGTCAGATTTTTCCTCCAAAACCGGCGGACCGCCATGAATGGTCGTCCGGTTAGCGCGGGAATAAGGCGTGACGTCATAAAGCGAGAGGCAAGCTAGCAGTCGTTGTGCGAAGAGAATTATCCACATGCAATAACATTCCTTGGTGCTAAATTTTATGCCTTTTTTTCACATATGATCGTTAAATCTTTTGTTGAAGACTGTGAACAAGTGCCCGACTTTGATCGCAGTGCTGTAATCTTAGAAAAGGGAGGATGAATATTGGATAAAAGAAGCATCTGTCTGAGCACTGTATGCATTGCCTATGTATGGTTGCCTGTGCCGTTTTTCCCCTTGTATTGTTTAATGAGCTCTCATTAGTCTACGGCTCTGACATTCTGAGGGGCACACAGGTTGTTAAGATGTTGCACAGCAGGAAAGGATTTGATTGACAGCTAACTATTGTCTCAGGCAGTGTTTTCTGCGCTTAGGTGTTAGTTGCATCACTACTAGTTATGAATCAGTCAACATGCGTCGAAGAGCCGGTCAAACAGCTGGCATATCGACATGAAAATAGTTTGACACTCTTATGTTGGCCAGAGATGACCACGGGAATAATTTGGACAATACATGTACTTGTGAAATCTTTGAAACGAAAGAACCGGTCCCGGCAATTAAAGAGAAAAATGAAAAGGGCCATAGCAGTTAGCATGGATATGCCATGTTGAGCATAGCAGATGGCGAGGGGAAGGGGGAGAGAGGGGATAGATGGGTGGGCACAATTACAGGGATGAAGCAAAAACGTTACATTTCCAGTGTCTTTGGGGTTAAGAGAGAGAGAGAGAGAGAGAGTAAGAAGGAAAAGAAGCAATAAGAGAAAGTGAGAGCCTGAGTTGCTAAGCGAGAAAGGTAGTGAACAGTGACTCAGGGATCAAAAGAATTTTGGCTTCTCTCTCTCTCTCTCTCTCTCTCTCTCTCTCTCTCTCTCTCTCTTTTCTCTTCTTTCTGTCTCTCTCTTTCTCTCTCAACCCCAAAGACATTGTAAATGTAACGTCTTTGCTTCACCCCTGTAACTGTGCCCACCCATCTATCTCCTCTCTCCCCCTCCCCCTCCCCATCTTGTACAACTGCTATGCTCAACTCCATGCTAACTGCTATGATTCTTTTCAGTTTTCTCTTTGATCGTGAAGACCGGTTCTCTTTCTTTCCAAACCAAAAAAAATTGTCACAATTATTCTCCAAATTATTCCCTTGGTCATCTCTGACCAACATAAGGGTGTCAAACTATTTTCGCGTCAATATGCCAGCTGTTTGACCGGCTCTTCGAAGCATATTGACTGATCTATGACTATTGCTGCAACTAGCACCGCCCCTAAGCGCAGAAAACACAGCCTGAGACAATAGTTAGCTGTCAATCAAATCCTATCCCCCTGTGCGACGTCTTAATAATCTAAATGAGCCCCTCAGGCAAATGATAAATAGTATCAGAATTGTAGACCAATGAGAGCTCATTAAACAATACAAGGGGTGAAACGGCACAGACAACCATACATAGGCTANGGCTGTACATACATTAATAAAGCGACTCAAACAATGGTCAGACATATATTCCTTTTTCTTAAATATTATTTTATTCTCCCCTTTCCAAGGTTACAGCACTGCGATCAAAGTCGGGCAGTTGTTTACAAGTTTAACAAAAGACTTTTGTCGATGATAAATGGAAAAAAAAAAGGCATAACATTTAGAGCCAACAAAAGTTATTGCATGTGGATAATTCTCTTTGCATAACGACTACTAGCTTGCCTCTCGCTTTCTGACCTCACGCCTCATTCCCGCGCTGACCGGACGACCAGTCATGGCGGCCCGCGGGGTGTGAAAATCTCACTTGCGTCTGTAGACAGAAGGTCAGCCGGCCTAATGCGCATGTGCGGAAACAGCAATCAGCTGTGTTTTACATAGGAAAACGGGTCAGACATAAAATATCGAAAGAATAAGATTGACAGCGCGTAATAAATGTTGGGTCAGCTGTGAATATAGTCTAAATCTCAGCAATTACCGACAAATGTGGGACTGTGGATCAGTTTGATTAACACAGTGACTGTGCAACAAGACTGCACACTTAGAAATCGAATTTCCTGATAATTTAGAGATGTAGGTCTTTGACATCTATTGGTTTTTTTTCTACTGTTGGCCGTATTAACATTTTGTGTTATTCTGCATATACCACTGTGAATTGGGGAACTTTCTTCCACGGAGGTTAAAGTACTTCTTTTGCCCGATTTTTTGACGGGACGAAAAAGGGGGGTCAACGCCCAAAATTTTTCACAAATGTCTTTCGAAAAAGATCACCTCAAATTCTGATTTGGTCCCCAGTTTTTGATTTGGCTGGTTTTGACCGCGTGCGAATACATAGGCCTACACATTTTATTTTTTTTTATCTAGAAGGCTCAAATTGTACCTGAAACTTTAAAATTGGGTGCTTTACTTAGATCTCAGGTCATTTTACATATTTCTACACCCTAACACTGTCTGGCAGGGTCCCAAAACAGGGGGATATTATATATTAGCGGATTAATTGGCTTGTACACTATGAGTGATCTGCCCTTCTAATAATAGGTGTCACAAACCTTTAGACTAGACTAGTCTAGGCTACCGGTAACCTACACTCACACGGCCTCGCTCGAGATCATGTCAACACAGCTGATTGCTTTTTCCGCACATGCGCAATAGGCCGGCTGACCTTCTGTCTGCAGACGCAAGTGAAAATCTCGACTTTGAAGCTATATTTTCTCGGAAGCCCACGGGCGAAGGAAACGTGGAAAGAGGTCGAAAATTTATGAAAAAATATTGTGAATTTTGTAGGCTGTGAAGCAGAGGCTAACCCTGTTCATTTAAAAGTGATCGTATCTTATAGTATACAACCGATTTCCAGTGTCTCCAAACAGTGATCTGGTTTATATGACCCGACCATCAATAGAGGAAA
>JAWQUT010000849.1:131559-152782 GCA_033807755.1 Ellobium chinense
GGGGGGGGGAAGGGGTTAAAATCAGAAATTGGTGGTCACACATTAACTTATGGGCGGAATTGATTGATCGTTTGTAGTTCATGAGGAAAATGATTTTTAGGAAAAGTCACGAAATTTCAGGTCTCAGAAGTCATTTTGAACAGAATTACACCTATTTAATGACCCGATCACACCGCACGGTTTAATTAAGGACTGAGGTAACACATCAAAGGCGTAATAATAATAATGAAAAAGCAGGACAAGATGGTGCATCTTGCATACAGGTAATGTTTACGTACGATCGTACACAGCTTTACATACTGTAATTATTACTCTAACAGGCCACATCGTTTAACAACAATTTGATCTCCATGACAAGCATACAGTGCAACTGTCAGTTTATATGAACTAATCTCCACATGTTCGAACACTCTGCTTCAACTGTTCCATCTGAAACGGAGTTTAGCGAGCAAGTGTCGATCAGTATAGACGTATAGTGGAGAGGCAATAAATACAACAGCTTCTCCTTATAAACGCCACTGATGTTGCTACGTTGATACACAAACCAAGTCTGTTATGCAGGAAATAGAATACTTCTTTATTGGTAACAAGGCGTAATCTGGGAAATGCCACTAATGACCAGCAATCAATTCACTGTACACAGACCATAACAGTCAGCTCCCTCTGCAATACTACCTCCATGCCTTTTATTCCTTGTTAAACTTGTGAAACTTGTTAAACTTGTTAACTTGTTATACTAACTTCAATAGAAATTCTGGAATAAGTGACGTCATCATCATATGATGCGCCCAAACAAAACGCGCTAGTCTAGAAGGTACGTGCAGCAACTTCTAGGCTGATTAAAATCAAAACATGCCAATCGCGGCCCCACTCGAAACTTCGAGAAAGCTAAACTGCGTTTACTCATAAACACTAGACGGTCGAGCTTTGATCTAATGAACACATCTCGGCCGCTAGACAGCCTCAATATTAGCGGGCGGGGATGAGAGGGGCGGCGCACTGCCACCTTAGTTAAAAGAGAGCAAAAATAAACTGATCCCAAGAAGGAGATCAGCCACTACTGCAATATTCTTGAATCATGAAGGACCGGAGCTGCGGTCCAGGACCGAAGAGTAAAGGAAGGGGGGGGGGNGGGGGGGGGGCACTAACCCAAGCAAACAACAAGCATCACAAATGTTACACAACCCCCCTTTTAAGTTAAGCAGCCAGGTTCAGCTATGAATAATAAGGAACATTTGTGGGCCAGATATCTGACAATACTCTTGCCCCCTCTACCTGACCATTAAGCTAATAATTTTTAGGTCAAAACCAATGCATTAACCCAACAGCAAAATGTTCAAATGAAGTTTATGCATTATGCAAATGTAGAATATACAACCATGACAATACAACGCTCAAAGCTTTTGGAACATACAATCTCATACAGTGAGTTAGTCACCCACACGACTCTCAGAAAATTAGCACCGACAATATCTTTGCCTTTAATATGCTGGATTCTGAATCGGTAAGACTGGTGGAATAAACTCCATCTTAACAGCTTTGGACTGTTAAACTTGGTGTGTTAAAGTACTCTATGGAGTGATGATCAGTTTGTAGCACAAACTCCTTTCCATACAAGTACAATGCAAACTTCTTCAAAGCCCAAACAATAGCTAAACACTCACGTTCGGAGACCGAGTATTTTATTTCACAGGGCGACAGTTTACGACTGGCATAGGATATGGTGTACAACTTTCCACCATCATTTTGCATAAGAGCAGCACCCAGACCTCGATCTAAAGCATCAGTTGACAATATAAACTCTTTAGAGAAATCAGGTAATCGCAGAACAGGCCTAGACACAATGCTATTCTTCAAAGATGTGTATGCCTTTTCTTGAGCTTCACCTCACTGAACAACATTAGGTTGACCTTTTCTAAACAAGTCCGAGAGTGGCGCTGCGATGGCCGCAAAATTGGGAATAAATTCCTGATAATATCCATCTAGCCCCAAGAATAATTTTACATCTTTCTAAGTACTGGGTCTGGGGGCATCTCTTATCTTGCAAATATTGTCATCCAAAAGACCAACTGTTCCCTTACTAATCGAATGTCCTATAAAGTCTACCTCGAATGTCCGAAGGAGGCACTTGGATGTTCTTGCAGTGAGTCCAGCCTGGTCCATTCGTAGTAGCAGTTCTTTCAGGATCTCCACATGTTCGTCCAATGTCTCCGTGTGTATAGTAGATCGTCTACGTATGCAATCACCCTGTTCGTGCCCTGAATCAGAGGCTTCACAACTCTGTTCAAGGTGGCTCCTGAGTTCATCATCCCGAATGGCATCCGGACGAACTCGCAGTGTTCACCCATGGTCACGAACGCTGTCTTACCAACGTCCTCTTCTCTAACTCGAACCTGCCAGTATCCCTTGCTGAGGTCTATTCTGGAAAACACGTTCCCCTCGGACAGGTTATGGAACATATCCGATGGGGTTGCTGTCGGATGAGGGTCGAAGACTGTGATCTTGTTTAACTTTCTGTAGTCAATGCAGACACGGTTAGAGTCATCTTTCTTCTTGACAACGACGACCGGCGAAGCATGGGTCGATAAACTCCTCCGAATAATGCCAGCCTTTCCATGGTGCGCAATTCTTCTCTCAGCGACTTACGCATGGCATACGGCACCGGAAACGGGCGTTGACAAACCGGCACATCCGACGTTAAGTCGACCCGGTGCTCAGTGAGTCGACAGCATCCAGGAAGATCGGTGAATATATGCCGGTATTCCCATACAATTTCTTCCACTTGTTTATGATGCTCTGGGGTCAGCTGCGTGCGTACTGCAGGTCTTCGTAGCTCTCCTTCTGACCCCAGCTTCCCAGGTCAGTGAGATCTTTAGTATCTCCGGCACTGATGCCCTCTGACGCGCCATCCTCGACCACAGTTACACCAGCAGACTGTGTCAAGAGATTTCCGTCGACCATGACATCAGTCCTCGATTTCTCGTTGGTGAAAGGACTGACATCTTCCATCGTTATCTTGCGGACTGGTGTCGATATGGACTGGTCTCGCACCAGGGAGGATCACGTCACACTCTCCCTCCGTCTGAGATCCAACTTCCGCCGCCGGTTCTGCGGCTGTTATCGCAGCGGCTACTTGAGCTTACTTGAGCTGGCGTTGGTTCAGATTCACCGCTTACCCTCGAGACCTACCTTTTGAGTAAGTTAGCGTGCAGAGTCTTCTCCTTCGCACCCATCTTGACTCTGTAGTCGGCAACCTCGACAACCGATACAGCCTTGTACTGCCCCTTCCACTGACCCAGGAGCTTGTTGGTGTCCGTGGGCAAAAGCACCAACACTTCATCACCTGGGCGAAACTTCCTGTCTTTCGACTCTCAGTCAAAATAAGCTTTTTGTCTGCCTTGCGCTTTGGAGAGCTCTTCGGTCGCTAGCTTCCAGGTGTCCTCTAGCCTCTCACTTAATTCCATGGCGTACTGGTAGCTGGTCTTCGTCTCAGGTTGCTCTGCTTCCTTCGTCCACAGCTGCCTGAGGATGTGCATGGGCCCCCGTACACTCCTCCCGTAGAGTAATTCAAACGGGGAAAACTTGGCCGATTTCTGCGGCACCTCTCTGTAAGCAAATAGCAACGGGTTGATATAACGATGCCACTGCCTGGGTTGCTCCGTACACAGTCGCCGCAATGTCTTCTTCAGTGTTCCATTGAACCTCTCGACTGGTCCATTGCACATCGGGTGGTAGACCGTGGTTGCTAAGTGATGGACATCCAGTAGCCTGTTCGTTTCCTTCATAACATCCGACATGAACTGGGTTCCTTGGTCCGACAGGAATTCCTCGGGAACAACCAGACGGCTGTAGATGTTTACAAGCGCTTCTGCCACTGTCTCTGCACCTATCTGCTTTAAAGATGTGGCTTCCGGATAACGAGTGGCGTAGTCAATGTACACCAGCAGATACCGGTGTCCTCCTTCACTAGAGGGGTCGATAGATCCCACAATATCTACAGCAACTCGTTTAAATGGGACGTCAACGACCGGCATACTTTGTAGCGGTACCTTCGAAGTTGCTCCCTTGTGGACTGTCTTCTGGCAGACATCACACGAGCGACAGTATCTCGTGACGTCACCGTCAACACCAGGCCAGTAGAAGTTACTCATAACTCTGTCCTTGGTCTTCTTGACGCCGAGATTCCACTCACAATAGAATCATGGGCAACACCTAACACGTACTCCCGCAACTTCTTCTTAGGGTGAAGATATACTAAGTCCGGTTTGAAGACAACAAATGAAGGAGCATGCCTTAATTACAAATAAAATAGAGGAGATGACGGACAGTAAGGTATACTAACTCCAGCTTGCAGACACCAGTCCGAGGACAGTCGGATTGAAGTGTCGCATGTTGCATTCTATCCTTCAAGACGGACGACCCGACGACCGGAAATGACTGATAGCTGTAGGCGGGACATAAAATCGCAAAATCTAAAATGTCAAAATATACATTAAATCCTATTTTTAAGGCTAGATTTGATTTCAGCGCACTCGAAAACCCCCGGGTGCGAAGGATTTGTGATTTTCAGCGTATTTTTAAAAAAAAAAAAAATATTTTTTTTACATACACACTAAAAGCCTTTTTCCCCATGTGTAGGTTACTGTCACTGTTGCAATAAGGTGTGTCTTCATTCCAACTCTTTCGTGAACGTTGCAAAGTTCTGTTCTGCTTTTTAAATTTTTCCGAAAAGTTAATAAATTTTTATTGTGCACATTTATGTCAAACAATGGCTTTGTTTCCACCATCAAAAGAAGAAGCCCTAATTAACACAGTGGAATCTCGACCTACATTGTATGATAAAGCTGATAGGAACTATAGCAACAGAGATGTTGTTGGAAAGCTGTGGTTGGAAGTAGCGGAGGAAATTGAATCTGAAGGTTTAATAATTAATAATTATAGAGTTTAATTGTTTTCGTTGTTATTGTTATTGTTGCTTGCTCATTATGAAGGCAACAAATGGCGGACGCAGTATACTTATATTTTTGTATCCTTCAACTGTCTTCATTTTACAGACAACAGGCGGACGCATCCAGTATATCTTCGCCCTTAGACAAACAACATGTCTAATGACCGTCCCCCGCTTCAGGTCCCGAAGACTGTAAAGGATTCCTTGCCGCTTAATGAAGTGCACAGACTTGTTGCCCCTAATCTTTGGAGTAGTGTTCTGCTTCAACCTCTGCAAGGCCTCGTCTTGCTCCCGGAGTCGCACTAATTCCTTCCTGTCGACTCCCGTATGCCACTCTACCTTCGGCACCTTCAGCAATGTGGGCTGACTTCTTTTCTTCTCTTGGGCCCTTGTGGTCACTGCTCCCACCATCACCGTAGTGTCTGGATCGTTAGGATCTCTCGTTCCATTGACATTACCAATCACCACCTCACAGATGCACAGCGCTGTCACTCTACCCGTGAAGACAGGTATCCACACCAATGATGGCCTCTTCTGCCACCAAGATACTATTGTCGATCCTTGCGATCAACCTCTTCTGTCCAGTAAGCTGTCTGTCGCTCACAACCTTTGCTGCACCACAACGCCTTCGCAACTGGTATCTCGCAACACGTCTACTTCTTGATCCCCAATCAAGCCTTTCATCATGGGTAGCTTCAGTTCGTCCACGGCTCTTCCGTCACTGCATCCTCCGCACGTAACAGGCACCTCAAACTGAAGTTTCCCGTCCCTCAGCACCGCGTGCACATTGATATTAGTGTCAGCCGTCGCCAGATCCCGCACTGACGACACATTCTCCGCCGTCATTATTACGGCCGCCCCAGCCTTGCTGGGCTCACCCCGTCCCAAGTCCGCCTGGGATGGGCACTTTCTTGCTGTATAGACCTTTCTTAATGAGCTAGGGTGATCACGTGATTCTCGAGTTATTTTTGGGGAGGAGATATTGGTAACTGCCGGTTTACCTTGTTTCAATATAATGAAAAAGAGAAATCTTCATCTGGCGATGAGACAGACATTTTCGGATATGGTTATATAGTGAAATTGCGCAACACAAGTTCGGGGAAGAGAAATATTATCAAAGAATAGCTCTGTTGCCATGCCCTATGTCCTGAAACACTCATAAATTGATTTTAATAAGTTTAGCTCCACTCGGTAAAAACTATCTGGCAAGAAATTCATTTGCACCATGTGGCTGCAATCCCTTTTTTGCCAGTTTGCCCTGTTTCATATCAATTCACCTGAAAGAGTTTTCTGGGGTCCCTACTCATATTGGCACTTTACAGACACTTGAAAGCTTCATCGTAAGCAATATTGTGTAACGTAAGGTCTTTGCATCGATCAGAGCTGGCCTCGCATCGCGAAGCACAACAGTTTCTAGCCATGTGTACTGGTCACCGGAAGTGAATCTGACACCGTACCTGCTCATGAATATTCCATGAGAAAGGTCCATGGCATGGCTTCCCGCAGGCGTAGCACTTCATCTCGCCCTTGTCACTTGCCTTCTTGTAGCAAGCCGCTGCCTTATGCCCCAGCTTCTGACAAAAGTGGCACACCTGTGGAGTATTCGCTGTGTTGGCGTTAGATCTCGCCCTTGCTGGTTGACTTTGTTGCTTGGCACTGTCCCTCAGCTGCCTATTCCTCGCCACTAGGAATGCCTCAGCTGTATTGGTCACGTCGTCTAGGGTCTTCAGGTTCTTCTCCCTGATGTGGGTAGCCAAATCGGAGGGGCATGCTTCCATGAACTGCTCCTTGATGAAGAGATCCCTTACGCCTTCGAAGGTTTCTTCTGTTTTTGATATAGATCCAGGTACGTTTTAATTCCCAAAATAAACATGCCAACATTTTCTCCGTCTTCGGGCCTGGACTGTCGGAACATGAGCCGGTAGCCATCTTCAGTTAGGTTGTACCTCCTTTGAAGAGCTTCTTTGACTTTATCATACTCCTTGGCCCCATCCATAGAGAGGCGACTGAAGCAGTCCAAAGCTCTCCCGGTCAGCAAGGCTGAGAGAGAGGTCGTCCATGTTTCCTTACGCCATCTGGCCGTCTCCGCAAACCGATTGAAGTGCAGGAGCCAGCTGTCCAAATCATCTTTACGGTCCTGGAAGGCAGCTAACTTCGGCCGTTTAGACACTGCATGGCTAATTAACGTAGACTTTTGCGAAGTCCCATTCGCCGCTTCTGCTTCGATTCGGAGCTTTTCTAGTTCATGCCTACGAGCTCTATCTCTCTCTTCCGCTTGCAGTTTCATTTTCTGCAATTCCAATTCTCTATGTTCCTTCATCTGCTCCTTAATATATTCTGTCCTCTCTGTGCCCTCGAGTCCGAGACCATCCGCTTCTTGTCCAAGACTTGCGATTAATTCCGATATGGCGATCGTGCAGGTGACTATGTACTCTGATTCCCTTGTACAGTCTGTTGTTGAAGCACTTCAGTTCCGATCCCGGACGAGCCCCCAGATGTAGCGAGCACATGTCGATCAGTATAGACGTATAGTGGAGAGGCAATAAATACAATAGCCTCTCCTTATAAACGCCACTGATGTTGCTATGTTGATACACAAACCAAGTCTATTATGCAGGAAATAGAATACTTCTTTATTGGTAACAAGGGGTAATCTGGGAAATGCCACTAATGACATGCAATCAATTCACTGTACACAGACCATAACAGTCAGCTCCCTCTACAATACTACCTAAAATAAAATCAAAACATTCCAATCGCGGCCCCACTCGAACCTTCGAGAAAGCTAAACTGCGTTTACTCAAAACACTAGACAGTCGAGCTTTAATCTAATGAACACACCTCGGCCGCTAGACAGCCTTGATATTAGCGGGCAGGGGTGAGAGGGGCGGCGCACTGCCACCTTAGTTAAAAGAGAGCAAAAATAAACTGATCCCAACAAGGTCAGCCACNTCCAGGACCGTAGAGTAAAGGAAGAAGGGGGAGGGGGTGGGCACCAGCCCAAGCAAACAACAAGTGTGACAAATGTTACACAAACCCNCGGAGGCATAAGCATTCATTATTATATTGCTGCTAGTATTAGTCTACTTTCAACTTTTATAACCGACTCTAGCTATATTTTTATATACTCATTTATCTTTCAGACTTGTATCCTGGATTTACTTAACTGTGGCACTTCATCCAGCAAGCAGTGCTATTGCCTTTATGTGAATGGAGATGACTTTGAGACATACTTCAACACAACAGCAAAACCAGCTCAGAGTGGTACTGAGGTTAAACTCGTGTGGTTGCCGGTCAGCAATCCACAAAACTCCGTGAACAGTACTACAGGGATTATACCAACAGTATATGGTAAGATTCATTTCTGCAATTGCAAATTTACACTGGATTAGTCTTTACTGGACTAAGAAGAAAATAATAAAAAAAATATGTGAATGAGGACATAATCGGGTCATTATGTACCTTGCCGTTGTAATTCTTATTTTCTCTGTTTATAAAAAGCCACTCCTATTGTTATATCTTTTTGGGGGCATTTTGAATAATTCGCTGTCCACAAACGGATGCAATCGTACTGCTTGTCTTTTTACACCAGATATTCTTGTCAGATAGAGAGATTAGAATATCATTTCCACAGAGGAAACAAAGTAGGCTATGTGAACAAAATTAATTTCTTAGAGTGAATCAATAGGTCTATCAGACTTCGTCAACCTGACACCCTTAACACAGTGATTACGCCTGTGCGGTGGGCAAGACAATGGTTTGCTCACTGAGCACAGAGATGGAATTAGTGCCTGTGTGATATATTTCCTCTCGAATTTTACTGATTGTGATAGGATCTAAGAAAATTTTGTTCTGCCATGGATTATACCAAAGCTGCAAAATGACAAAATATGGCACATCTCGCATGTCGGTAGTACTTGTATTGAGATATTGGTGTCACCAAACAGGTTGATTAAAGTCCTTTTCTTTAGTGAAAAAATTACTGCTCTAACTTGATTAGAAGAAAAGATATGGTTTTTCAAAGACAAGAAGTGACACAATCACAGTTTCGAGAAAAACAGCTAAAAATTTCATAGATAT
Source organism: Ellobium chinense (assembly GCA_033807755.1). Taxonomy (NCBI): domain Eukaryota; kingdom Metazoa; phylum Mollusca; class Gastropoda; order Ellobiida; family Ellobiidae; genus Ellobium; species Ellobium chinense. The sequence goes on from JAWQUT010000849.1 coordinate 140,588, forward strand.
ATATATATATATAGGCCAAAACTGCTTAGCAGTCAGTGTAATATTTTGCTGTAGTACCCTTTTCTCTTTTAGACAGACGTGTTATAGCTCCAATAGGAAATGACATCCTGAAATATTTCAATCCAAGTACAGTGAATTCATTTTTAAAAAATTAACATCATACCCATGAAAGCAGGTCACGTGACATAAGTCGTCACTTGATAAGCTCCCTTTTCGTCAAAATTATCCACTGTGGCTCGACTCAAAGATAATTTTAAGTCCTTTTCCCATCTTGTTCAGCATTTTTAGTTTGAAATAGAGATAGTAAATAAATCAAACTTTTCAAATACACTCATAACTCTAATTCGATAAAATCGACCCGATGATGCAATTTGATGTTTATCGACTTGGATAGTGTTGAAATGCGACTCATTTTGTCCGGCAGTTACAATCATGTATGAAAAGAAATATTTCACCCTCCTCTGTGGAGTGTTTAAAATGTTTTTGTCTGATCAGACTTATAATAGTCTTACTTCTGATTTAAATGATTCCATAAGTCTGTACTATCACACTGTAACACGCCATTTTGATCCTTATTTAGTTTCTCTTTGACGGTTTTTGGTTGTTTTTTTTCATTTTTTTTTCATCTTTTTTTTTTCTTTACTTGTCCATCCTTTCTATTGTCTTTCCTTCTGTTATCTTTTCTTATTCTTTCTGTCATGGCATGTCAGTTGTTCTTTCCTTTTGCCTTGTTCATACTGTTATTACTTTCCCACTTCCTACTGCTGTTCATGTTTGTTTGTTTGTTTGCTTTCTTAGCTGTCTTCATTTCCTTATTATTTCACATGTTAACGTCCCTACTCCCACCCGGTACACGGTCACCTCATTATTTTACATTTTCACATGTTCACAGACTTACACACACTCTCTCTCTCTCTCTCTCTCTCNATATGAAGATGCCAATGTTTTTTTCACTGTTGGCTATGTTAGGTTTTACACCTCTCATTAACTTATCAAGGGGTCCCATGCCAAAATACTCGTACTTTCCAAACATGTTGTTTAGCTCTTCCTTCAAATTTTGACGCAAAGAAAAATGCCCCTCAACCAGTTAGCTTTTGAGAACTTAGGCAGTGAAGCAGACTACCTAATATTTTAGGCCTTTTAACTCAGCAAACAAGGTAACCTTACCCACCTAACAACAACTACAAAGTTTATACTTGAGTGGCTAAACCTCACCTATTCTGAGTCTACAAATGTATTTGCACGTATCTAAGCCTTATTTGAAATTCAAATCCAACTCCTTCATCCCCATCCCGTGGCCAGTTTTCTAATTTCACTAGTATGATACCCGTTCAAATGAACGGGAGTGGTGAGCAGACAGCAGACAGCAGCAGAGGGCTGGTTGCTAACACTGCCAGGGGCTGACGAAGCCGATCTGGCGTTTGTAGAGCCTGATTGCCGTTGTTTTCACCCTGATTGCCGTTGTTTTCATCTCTCTCATCTCTCCTCTGCCGAACATTTCTCGCTTTTGGGGTTAACCTACCTATAGATCGTCTTTTGGGAGGCATGATTCCATTTCGTGCAGTTGGATTTGAACGGTGAACGGGAACCGGAAGAACGATGATCCGGAAAACAAAAATCAATGACGTCATTTTATCGATCGTAGAATGCTCACTAAACTCACTCGCGACATTATTGTTCACTTATTTTCGCATTTTTCAAATAACTCGCGAACACCGAGAACTATTTTGTGTTTATGTACATAGGAACCATGATTACAATCTAACAATTATTCATGCCAAGTTTCAGGTCAATACGGTCAGTAGTTTTCGAGTCTATAGGGAACATAGGGGTTGAGTTACAGTGCATATTTTTATGCCAGGTGCTATTGGCATCTTTATACCTACAGTACAAGAAAAGGCGACATGGACAGTAGGCAAGATGCGATGGGGTCTCAGGAGCCCATGGCCCCATAGGACAGTTGCGGCCGTTAATTCTCGCACCCTCCCCCTTTCTTGTACCCGCTGTGTCTGGTACGATAAAATAGGATGTTTAGCTTATGAATTCCTTGAAAATTATGCAGATTCCTTGCTATTTCGCAGAATGTTATTTATTCAAAAGGAAATTGCTATGTTAGGTATACAAATTTTTAGGAGCAAGATAAATTAAGAGATTATATATTGAGCGGCAGAAGAAACTCCCCACCTAGTAATATATTTAAATATATATGATCCAGAACTCCTTCAAAAATAGTCAGATCATAACTCAAATTTCGTGCATATGTGTTTTAAAATGTTTGCTAACTCACTTACTAAAATTACAAACAATCTGATACAGAGAGAAGCTGTTCATGGCTACCTCCCTTTTTTCTAAAAGTTCACTATGGAATGTGCCCACCTCTAGCGTCAGTACAAGCACGAATTCGCCTTCGCACTGATCTTGTCAGCCTTATGAGTGATTACTGTGGCAAGTTGTTCCATTCTTGGCTCAGAGCAACACAGAGATGACAAAGGCATAGTGGAACAGTTGTGCAACGCACGGCTCTAAAATACCGACTTCCAGCATCCCCAGAACTCTTTCAGTCTTCTACGCTCAATCTAGGCATGATTGAATTGTTGAAAAAACATGACACAAGCTGTGAAAACTTGCTTGATACCTCTGTCGGGATCCAAATGAGAGATTCAGAAAAATTTTGATTTTTTTATATCACAAACTAGCCAGTCAAACGCAAAAAGGCTATTTTGCACGTTCAATATGCAGTGGAATATCATGAACGATTTGTGAGGAAGCTAACTATATTTACATTCCAAGACTACTGGCGACGCCTCAAGCGTAACAACAAATCAGTGAACGCCATGTTCAATGCATCTTTTTGGACGTTAAAATTGGGGAGTTGTTTCTGCTGCTACTAGGCAGATGTTTAAATATTAAGATAACAGTGCATCTAAAAGAGCCGAACGTTTAGAATCTGAAGTCAACAAAGAGGCGGATTTTTCACAGGGCTTGGACAACAGACAGGAGAGGGCAGGGAAGGGTGTAGAAAGACAACAGGAGGTTGGAAGTAAGTGAATTCAGACATTAAAGTCGTTGGTTGGACCTAGATGGGGGAAGAATTATGGGGCGGGGAGGGGATGGCGATTTCAGAGGTGAATAGAATAACAGAGGAGAAAAACACAGAGCGAGAGAGTGAAAGAGATGGGTAGAGAGAGAGAGATTAAGAAAGAGAGTGATGGTATGGGATGGAAAAGGATGGGACGTGATCCAACTTTTACATTACTAAGTGCAAGATACCATTGTATTGTCACTAGTATGTAGCAATTTTTTCCCGAAAAATCCACGTTCGAAACGTGTAACGAGTTTAAAGTAGGAAGGTGATGAGTGTATGGTTATAATACGAACTTCGATTCATCCTCCCCCACCCCCTCCCCCCTCNCTCCCCTTTTATTTTAATGCCTGTCAATAAACGTGCAGTTTGAGTTTCAGTCTCCCTCCCCATAGCCTCTCTCAAATTCCCTGTCTTAATTTTAGTAATGTACGGCCAGAAATCTAGACTACTGCTGTAAAATGATTTCCTGTACATTATTTTATTTATTATTTTATGTGTATTTCAATCTTCACCTAACGGTTTAACTGGCCTATGTGCTCACAGAAATCTAGACCACACTGTTTATGTTGCCATGCCACATTCCTGAAATTACTATGGCTGCAGGAGAAAAAGTTGCACAGTCTTCACATCAAGAGTTCTTGCATTATAGTATAATAATGAGACAGGATTTCTTGTAGTGTCACCGCACTTTGCCATAGATAAATCCTTGATGGCCATAATATGATCTTTCACTTTCTATATTCTTACAGTGTTCTTTTGAGTAGACAACTTACATCAAGTCTTCCATTTCATGTTTTTGTCCACACAACAGCAAAAGATTCGGAAGTGATTACTATAACGATGGACGGCACTGAACTGACCTCAGCAACATGCCCATCTCGAAATGACAACAATTACACAATAAGCTACTGTTGTACCAACTCCCCGTCACCTTGCAATCTTTTAATCACATTTGGAGACCATAATATCACTGGAAGCTCCTGCATTAATCAGACTGTTGATGTCTTTGATGAATACACGTTCTCCCATTCAGTGTGTGATACTCAGTATAATGCAAGAGGAATCACATGTTCTCTTGGTAAGTTACTATTTATTTGTCTTTCTTCTCTGTCCTCAAACCAACACCTTAAAACCCTCATTTGTTTATTGCCAACTTTCTTTCAATGTTATGTCTTTTCATTGCTATTAACTGGTGTTTTTTTTTCTAAGCTATTTCATACAATCTAAACTCTGGATATAGATTTGTTTTCAGAAAATGAGTGAAAAGGCAACGTTATTTAGGCCATAGGGAAATTGTCTTACAGTGTTTGAACAGTGTTATACATCTCATTCATAATACAAACATATTATAGTACCGTACAGTACACATCATACATGTAAATACAATACATAATACTGAAGTGTTAATAATGAGTGTTCACACCAATTATGGACTTGTGGACACAAAAGACTCCAGTGTGACCAGCCTGAATCTGAGCGTGCAAGATATTGTTGTTTGTTACATACATGCGTCTCGCAATCAGTCTAAGTGAAGCTTATTGTCGCTAATCTATCTTTAGTTATATAGCTTTAGAGGTGAATTGGGCCAATCCATATCAAAATTTTGCTTGTAGGGGAAATCAAAAGTAAAAGCTTTTCTGTATTTATTTATGGGCAAATGGTCAGTAATTGTGAGGCATATTTCAGTTCTTCTGTCGTGATTTTCTCTGGTGTTTTTTTTTTAATCACTGCATAAAGTGACTTCCTACCACTTCAAACAATCATATCTCAGGTCAGAATAATGCGAAGTCAAAACTTTCTTTCCAGCTAAAAAAAAATACATACTTTAAGTTTTCATGTTATGCCGCTACTTGATTTAGCCAATAAGTGAGAGCATTATATTAACTGGTTGCAAGACATGTGGAGAATAATTTGTCTGTGTTTATACACAGTCTGAGTTTTTAATATGCCAGTGCATTTTTTACTTAATATGAAAAATGAACTTGAAAATGAACTTTCTTCTTGTATAGTTACAGAACCAGCGGACTCAGGCGATGATGACCTTCCTCTTATCCTTGAAATCACCATCCCTATTATTGTTGTCATCATCATCATCATCGTCATCATTATCATCATCGTCATCATTATCATCAGCAGCAGGAGCAGCATTGTAGTAATAATCATCTGTTGCTTTAAAAATGCATTAAAATTGTGCTTGAGAGAGCCATGCATATTGGTAAAGAGCGTTGCTCGTGAATCCGTTGTCTTAATGTTATTTTGGTGAAGTAACTCTTCATCGAATTCTGATTATCTTTGTTAGGAATATTCCAATTAGGCGGTGATAAGGTAGTGGATTGCTCTCCCTTGCATTATGCTGTCACTGATGTATTTATTTGTTTGTTTGTTTTTTATTGCCTTTGCCATTAGCATAGTATTTGTCAAGAGTTGAGTTTCTGTGAACAGTCAAGTGGCTCATGTTTTCGGTTTCGTACGCACATCTGGAATATTGTTGTTCGAGCTAAATATGGAATTATGTATACTTATTTTTCGTAGTACAGTGGAATCCATACGTGTGGAGTAAAATCATGATATAAAAATATCCCTTGGTACATGGAAAAAGTATACTTACTTGCTATTGGGGTCCACTTAAAAAACAAAACAAAACAACAAAACGATGGAATGACAATGAATTAGTGGATTTAATATTCATGATTAATAACAAGATATATTAATCAACCGGGTAATTAATCTTGAGATTCCATGGACTACCATCAGTCTTTTAAAAAGCAGTTGAATAAAATAGGCTGATTTTGTGGTCAAGGAATAGAGGAAAACTTTCCCCTCTAGTTTCAAGATATTACATTTTGATTGGGATTGCAGCAGATCATTTTATAATATTCAGACTGGACATACAACTTGGGACATGAAAAAAGGTGGTTACTCCCTTGTTATACTGCTGGTCCCCATATGTGGGTGAAATATATAAGAAGGAAGAAAGGTCATTCCTGAAACCCGGCCACTATGGCAGGTGGTCATGATATAGACGTGGTCAACAACGTCTTCCATGAGATGCCTGCATCATAGGGAATCAATATGAAGGAAAATATTTTTCATTCGATACGAGCTGATTGCCGAGGTGCAATTGTAGAGCTTAGTTCATTTGTTGTTGTTGTTGTTGTTGTTGTTGTTGTTGTTGTTGTTGTTGTTGTTGTTGTTAAGATTGTGTACTGTATAATTATTTTGATGTAAAAACCTCTGTGGGCATGAAACTTAGTTTCTTTGTAATATAGAGAGATTAATTAAGAGAAGGGGACTGGCCTAGGTAAGGCTAGCTTTGATATCATTTCTCAGAGATGTTGTATTATGTAACCTAAAGAACAATTTTTTTTATTGTTTTACAGGAGATTAACCTTTCACGCCAGCTGCTGGGTACGAATCATCAATTTTAACTCCTCCTTATCAGCTACTGTAGCGGCATGATTGTATAGCGTTGTCTACCTAATTCCAAGCTGATGGCGAGGGAGTGGATGCCGACATCGGGGTCGTATGTTCGAATTCCGCCAAATCATATTTTTTTTCCGATATCCATTTTTATGTTCATTTATCTTCTCCATAGCTTCCCCTTTTGCCCTATCCTGCGTGAGCCTCTCTTTCTGTCCACTCAGTTTTCATTTCTGTCCCCAAATACTTTGCTTCCATCTTGTTCTAGACTTAGGTTAATGGAAATTAAATACAAGTTCTCCTATTCACGTGCTTAGTTTGTAGAACACATTGGTCGTCGTCGCCCTCCAGTCTCTGCAGTACTTTCTTGTCCTCACAAACTTGATGTCACTCATTTTGGCGTTATTTGTCCAGGCATTCAGGCATTCCACGTATCGTCACTGTCATAGACACATTGCCAATCTTAGAGTTACGCGAGTATCAAATGTCAGATACCACAAAGTCATTGGTTTAAACAAAAAACAAAAAGCATCAAAGCTTGAGATTGGCAGTATCTTCTTGCATTGCCTAAGGCAGTTTTTCCCTCTCTCCTGAAAACCTAACTTAAATGAGTTAGGCGAACTGTGACGTTATGTTTTTCTTTGTCTTCTTTTGTCTCTTTTTCCTGTAATCTGTCCACAGATTGCTGAGTTTCTCTTGATACAGAGAAGTTACAGATTAATCCTTGGTAATTCATGTGGTTTCTGCTAATTCCATGTAGCGTCTTATCGCTGTGTTGACCTAGAATGTATCAGTCGGACATGATGTTTGAAGAAAATCAGGAATACATAAGGTCCTTTTGTTGCATAAAAAATTCTTATTCCTTAAAAATCATTATTTCGTCAAGTCTTTTTATCCCGTAAATGAAAGTCCAATATTGGCATCATATAGGTCTAAAATTCAAGACAACATCACTCAGAAGTTTCCGTGTGATCTCTTTCTGGAATACAGCTAGTGATCGACAGAATGCCGTGAATGCAATTGATTGGAAAAGTGAAAATGAGATTTGAAAATTTGGGCATTTTAGCAAGGAAATAAAATTGAGTAATGCCATGCAATTTATATATTGAAGAAAATCCTTTTTAGTGATCTGGAATGCGGAAAATTTTGCCATTGGCTGATACCATAATATCTGGGCAATGTTTCCATCAGTTCTTGAGACTGTTCTGGGCTTTGGCTCTAATGTTGCCTTTCAGATTTGTAGCAGAGTGTCTGGGATAGTTGAATGTAATTGTTTCAAGAAATTTGTTTTTGTTTTTCATAATTTTAAGTAAGAGGACTGTTGTGTTTAGTTTAGCTGTAAATATATAATGCACTCTTTCAAATTCAATTCCAGTAAACCGCAGACAAACGATGAAACTCAAAAGAATTCGAAGAAAAGAGCTACCAGCCTAAGGCATAATAAAGCTGAAAATGGAGACGACAAAACTAAGGGACATGATTCTACCGAGGGCCAAAATCAGGATCAAACGAATTCAGCATAATATGAAAGTGCACTAGATCACCAAGAAAATCACATCTCAGAAGACCAGGCAGAGACTAATGTTCAGAAACAGAAGAATAGGGAATCCCGTGCCTACTTTCGGCCCCAGCCAAGACGTAAAGACATCTAACATCATGTTGTGGACAGGATCATTGTATATCAAAAATATTTAAAATGCCCCCAGAGATCTTCAATCCTAAATGTTTCCGTATATTTCAACAGACCACTATATCAAAAGATTTGGAGATTTTGTGACTGCAAGTGAGGGAGGGGAGCAATAAAAAACAGATGAAGAAATTCAGATGCAAAAAAAAAAATATGGAAGACATTTTTATACTAGATTGATAATTACAGTGTGCTTCATTAAGACTGTCATTTTCACTTAAAATTAGAAAAAAATGCATAAAAGTACCCAAGAGTGCCATGAAGGTCTGTGTCTGGAGAAATGTGACAGTTTCATTTTGAAGTTTGTGTGCATAATACGTCGTGCAATGTGATCTAATTAGTTAATATTTCTTAGGTTTTTTGTTTGTTTGTTTTTTTCATCCTACCTTTGTTGTGAGACATAATACCATTCCTGTGGATGAAAATTTTTGTATCAACATGTTAAGTTAATCAGTGCTTTGCTGAATGTCTGTGTGTTTTAACTGCTTATGAAAGTATTCACTGCAAACGTGTACACCATGAGGTTTGCCTTTGGATCAATAAACTTTTAGTAAATTCTATCTCCATCAGAGAGGATTCCTCATGTCTTGTGACATTATGAAAAGATAATATGGCAAAATCTGATACTAGTTTGAGACAAAATTTAATTTCTCAATACGAAACAATTGTTTGGACACTTGGTTCCACTCTGATGGACAAAGCACATTGTCATTTGCTATATGAAACATATATGTACTCTGTATTTGGAGGATTTTAAGACAGAGGATATAAACACGGATTTTATAAATGTAGGCACAGGCAAGTCTGTAGGAACCAAAGTAAGTGAGGTTTATGGATATATGGATGCCATCTGTGGCATAAATCTGGAAAATTAGTCTTAATTTCTCAGTCTTCTCAAAAACTATTTTTCAGGGTTTTTTTCTCTTATGACATTTCATTCTTAGTTCATTGATTTCCTACACCTGAAGAAGGACGCCAGTCCGAAAATTTGTATATTAAATTTGTTTAATTGTTATAGTTTTCTTTCTTTACTTATTTACATCCGGTGCGGATAAAGGTATTGTAAATAAACATACTGTGTAACATGGTAAACATGCTGGTCTGTGTGCCAGTCCATGCATCTATCCAGCCATTGGGAAAATATGGTCATTCGAATCGGCTAAGCAGACGGCTAGTGAAAGCTACTAATTATCGAATCACATAGCTATGCCATTGAAAGATCCGTGATGGCAGAGATCATTGCAAATTATTGTTGCCTTCTTTGCATTTTTAAGTCATAATCCAGTTAATAGCCAAATGTCACAACTACAGATGACGTCTTTTATTAATTTATTTTTCACTGTGCTCTATGGCTCCTTCACGGAAACCACAATGTCAAAAATTTTAGCTCGTGATTGTTTTACAAATATTATTTTGATGAATGTTCGTGGGATCTTTTTAGCAAGTGGCCATTTTTCTTCCAAACTTTGCGGCCATTGCTGGGTCACTCGCTGATCTACTTAGGAAAGGCCAGCCTAATGTGATCTAGTTGGGGGATGCACAGGAACATGCATATACTCGTGAAGCTTTGAAAAAAGCAATCATTTCAAAACTGTATTACACTTGCCTGACTTTTCAAAGGAATTTGTCTTGGCCTCTGATGCATCAGATCGTGATCTGGCCGCTACTTTTATGCAGGAGTACAAGGGAAAGCTGTACCCTGTTGTATACACTAGTCGTAAGTTATCACCTCGAGAGACAAAGTAGTCAGTCTCAGACCGCAGGTATTTAGCAATCATTTGGGCCGTAAAGACGTTTGCTTTGTATTTATACGGAAAGGAGTTTGTACTCCAAACTAACCATCATTCATTGAAGTTTTTAAACACGGCCAAATTTGATAGTCCAAAGTTGTTGAGATGGAGCCTGTTTCTCCAGTCATACAGATTCGGGATTCAGCACGTGAAAGGAAAGGAAAACGTCCGTGCCGACTTCCTGAGCAGTGTAGGATATAGTTTGTTTTGTAAAGATTTGAATGTTTACTTTGACAGCGTCCTGGTCAGCTATGCCAGAATCAGCTTCCCCCCCCCCNNNNCCCCTCCCCCCACTGTAGTTTGTTGTATTGTTTCACTTGTTACAGTTATATACTAGCTGTTTTTAGAGTTAAATCTCTGGATACATCTTGATGCCGTTGTTTGCTAATGAATTATAGTACAGTAAATCAATCTAACCTGAATTGAACCCTGCGGTTTTGGAAATGTTAATATCCTCAAGTGAGTTTTTTGCAGTCCAAGATTGGAAAGTATTGACAATGTATTATTTCTGGTGAGGATAGACCCTGCGCAGAGGTCATTTTTTTAAAGTACACTATCATTGTAAATGTATTATGTACGCTGTTTAAGAATTTGCAAGGAAACTACTATTATTTTTCATGGTTGTGCAGTGTAATTTGCAGTATGGTCACATGTGGTGTGATCCGTTATTGTTGTTTTGCTGCTGTGCCATTGTGGCAATATTACTTCTAACGATAGGTTGTACGATTTTGTATCGATGATGTCACTGACCCATATTCGGGGTGATTTATTTTTTTCTCCTTTTTTTTTCTTTCCCTCTCAGTACTCTCATGGGTAGGGGTGGGGAGTGTTAAACAATGACCTAGATTGAACTCTAGTAATAATGACTGGAGGTTGCAGGAGCCAGATTGTAAAAGCCTTTTTTGAGTCATTTAATAAAAATTTCTTCTCGAACAACAGGAACGTTCCGACATAGCCAAAACTAGTCTGCAGGTCTGTTGCCACCTCTATGCTCAAATTGTATACTGTTTACGGTGACCGTCCTTCATTTAGATTTATCACAATTTTAAATTACATGAAAAAGGGTTAAAATTTAGGTCTTCTTTTGCAGATCACGGGCCCGCACAAATGAAATCCGCTGAAGCCATTGGGAAACACTGCCTGCAACAATTATTTGTTTACAAATTCAAAGCTGAATTTCACCACTTTTGCGGTGTGGTTTCATGTTATGTAATTATTTCTACACAATCAACGCAAAGGACAGATTTTATACTCTGCTAATATTGACTTGGATAGTCCATTTTTTGTTTACCAATTACGCTCCTGCAACCTTAATGAATAATATGTTGTTTAAACATGTTAAAATGGACTTGCAGACTTTTGGTCAGGACATTCTACAGTGCTGGGTAAAATATTATATGAATTGGTTTACTCACTGACAAGCCTGAGAGAGTTAAATGGCATTATCAAGTTCAATAAATTAAAAAGAAAATCTTACTTGTAAGTGGAGCAGGTCCATACAACCTCATGTTGTTTCTTCCACACTCTGAGTTTCTGAAGCTGCAAGTGTGTTGCATGTCTTGCCTAAACAGTCCTTATAAAATATCCAGGCAACCCGTAATAAAGGTGTGGATACAAATTACTGTGAGGCAGTGCAAATAAAATGCAAAAGACATGCTAAACATTCACAAAAACCCATTATCAGGACTGAGAAGATTATTAAAACTCAATCTCAGACATTTTCCAGTGTTATAGTGCGGTTAATTTACTCATTTGATTTTTCTGTAGTCCCTAAGAGAAGGTAAAATTATAAGCCCATGTCATTTGATATCTTCTACCATCTGGAGGTGATCATGACCCTCCTATCATTAAAAAATAGTGAAAAGTATCGGAAGATGAAACCAGCAAATGAAGAATTAAACTGTGCACCAAGGTAATGTGGGGTGACATGGAAGCACACAAGAAAATTTTAAATCATGGTTGCTGATTGAATAAACTGGAATTTGATTAATCAGAATGCATCGTATGAGTTTTCTTACTTGGACCAAGTTACATCAGTAGGCTGCTTCTGTATGTGTGGGTGTGTGTTTGTGTGTGTCTGTATACAGTTGGGGGCGGGGGAGATGGTGGAGGGGAACAGGGGTACAAAGGAAATGGGGTGAAGGGGAATCCAGAACGTTAATGAGGTACTGAGCTGCAGTAAATGTGTGTATTTGGTTGTGGGGAGGGTTTTT
>JAWQUT010000850.1:22849-34766 GCA_033807755.1 Ellobium chinense
GAAGGGAGGGCGGCATGACATTCTTCCTAACTATGCTCAACTAATCATAATACTTATGCAGACTGGGTCACAATAATGACTGCCACAACCCTGCGTTCATTCATTTATTTTTTAAACTGTATATGTTACGTTATAACGAGTGGTTATTTCTCAGTTAAACTTGGCAGATATTGTGGAGACACTGTTGACTGTGAATATTTGATAGAAAACAAAATTACGATGCCTAGAAATCAAGAAAAATAATCTAAAAATAAAAATGCCTAGTATTACAACCCCTGTAGAGAAATAGTTGTCGATGAACAGCAATTATTTTTATCATAACAAAGTCCAATAATGCGTTTTATAGATCTCATATCCAGGCTAGTGCTCGCTCACGCAACTTCACACTATTTTTGCACAGTCGTGATCACTCTGGGACTTTCTCAACTCTCTGGAGAGCATGCAGTGCCATTGCCATTTACAGGCGTTGATCACTAATATTCAGATAATATATATATCGGTGCCTATGGCGAGGTATTCATTTTAGGGACGGGTGGACTGAAGGAAATGGGAATGACATGCTTTTCCAAGGCACTTACAACACAATCGTGGTGGGGAATGGAACCCATGACTTTTAGATCTTGAGTTAAACGCCGTAACCATTCAGCCTCGCTGCTCCACAGGGATTCGACAGTAACTTGTTAATACTGAGGTTGAGCCTATGTAATTTTAATACGTGAGGATATATCTCCACTATTGTAGATGTATAGAGTTTTCAATAGCTGTAATGCTTTTTTTTTGTTCTTAAGTGCAAGCTTAATACCCAGTTCTATTCATTCATTTAAGCGTAAATTAATGTGAAAATAATGTGCTTCCCTTCAAAAAAAAATAAAAACAGATTTAGCATGATTTCACCCCTCTGTCTCCAGCGTGCCTCTATTTCGCATCTAAAAGGTGGCATTTGGTACTAATCAATATCATGCTGAGACACGGAAGCCACCTCCAAGAGGAGTCTTATTCCGATGTGGGTGTAAAGATTTTAAAGGCTGGGGAAGGACTGCTAGATACTGGAACACTTCGTGGATCTGAACTTTCAGACGATTCCGCAAAGCATTCGAAAATCGCCACCAGCGACACTACCGACGTGGAGATCTCTTGCCAAAGTCCAAAATTGTGCATTTAGTTATGGTTATGTATGCCCTGCATGGGGAGATGTTGCAAAGAGCTCACTGGCATTGACTAAATACCGAAATAAACGCTTAATCTCGACAGCGATGTCCAAAGTCAAACTCATTTCTCTTAAAGCCTATTGTCTTGCAACTTTTTAGCAATACATCTCCGACGGATCAGGCCAAAAAAGACAACGGTGTTCAGCTTATAAAGTGATGAATCACCCAGTCATTTTCACTATCGCCGCCATTGTTTTGAAGTCTGTTTTTGTCATGTGACTGCTCAATCCATTGCAAATACGAATGCAAAAATATATAATTCTAGTCAGGAGATAAACTACGAGCAAACAGTGTGAAGAAAGATTAGATTACCAATTTTTATTCCAGTACAATAGAAAACTGGAATCTTGTCATGTGAATCCCGTAAAAACAATGACATGGGCGTTAACACTTAGAGTTCCATGGTTTAAAATAACGAAATGAAAGAAAAGAAAGAAAGAAAGAAAGAAAGAAAGAAAGAAAGAAAGAAAGAAAGAAAGAAAGAACTAAGGTCTGAATGCACATCTCTCTGATAACACACTTTCAAAATCCCAGGCTGAAGTATGGCTGGGTTATCAGCCTTCCACTATGGTTTCCCAATACTGTAATGTGAAAATAACTGCTTAACACAAAATTGAATTTCACGATGAACATTTTTTTGTCATTTTTACAAGATTCATGCATCTCATGCTGCTGATGAGATTTATATGACTGGTATGTCATTTTGAATGATTTGTCGAATTTCGAATTCGTTAGTTTGGCGATAGCGAGAGCAAGCCCATTCTGGGCACACTAGATTGCTTAGTTAAGAAGACAGACACACCTGATGCATTGACATTAAGTTTCTATAAACGAGGATCATGTTTAGACTGAAGATTCAGCCCTCAAAACTTAACTATGCAATTATTTAACGACACCCTACCCCCACCCCCAAGACCCACCTGCAGTGAGGGTTTGTTTTCATCTGATTTATTTGTTAGCCAACAAGAGACGACCCACAAGCCTTCAAACCCAAGATCAGGTCTGTTGGTTCGTTGGTTGGTTTACGTTCCCATGACCCTTGAGATGCTACGGTAGAACCAGTTCTCATTTTTACTCCACTAAGTTCGACGGTAGAACAAATTAGGTATTTTCAGCTCCATCACCTGACCTAGGAAGTCTTGCTCACACGTTGGTTTGTTTACATGCTCTGTACTAGTATGATTACTCGTCATTTATCAAAATATCCTGGCAATCCCTAGATCACGTGGTGCAACTGACCCGTCTGAAAATACCTCATTGCCAGCGCCAACCATGGAAGGCGGCGGTCGAATTTTGCCTCCTGTGTCAGTTGATCGGCCGGCAGACAACGCATGCAACGGTCATTATCCGTAACAATGGCCATGCAGCAAACAGTAGGCTAGACCGAGGAGTCTCGCCCTACGAGAGTTAGAACTTCTGCCATACTCCAAGACTTCCAAACAATCCAACCGTAGAAATTCCCGTTACTCCCGATCTAAATGAAGAAGCTGATCCAGCAATGCTCTAAACGACTTTCAGTCGACGAAAATAGATCTGTTACTGGGAAATACTATCAAAATTAGCAAAATACTTGTTAAATTTATACCAACTCTTTCAAGAGAATTACACAACGTAGACTTTTTAAAAGATGTATATCCACTGTTTGTCGAAACTGAATTACTGGCTCTCACTTATCGTAGACTAAACATGGAGGATCTGCAGTCTTGCCAAGTGTCGATAGTCTAATGAATCGGGGAGATGTTTGAGTTTTTCTTTAAACTGTACACCCATATTTGCTGCTGCAAACTGCAATGTTAATACAAAAAAAAAAAAAAAGAAAAAAAAGAAAAGATCGTATGTACTTATATTTTGAAAAAAAATGGATAAACGGTCTTTTAAAATAAAGCCCCGTTTTTTTGGGTTTTTTTCCCGCAAGGAGTAGTCTTCGCGAATCAATCTTAACTTGCTACATTCGTGAAACTTAGATCCTGGTGAAAAACATTCTGTGCAATACATTTCCTCTCAGGACACTTGGCTGTTTTGCTCTTCACAACAGTTTCTTTCTATAATACTTTTATTTCCTTTGAAGATCTCGAGCCCAGATGGCCGTTGGATGGAGAAAAGAAAACAATATACTCCTTTACTTTCAATACAGAAAAGATACTTACAGAGTATGAAACTCGGCTAACTGAAGGTGTAGATGGTGAGAGTTCTGCAGCTCTAGGAGACGTCTGAAAATACGACCTGGACACCGTCCTTTTATATCTTACATCTCATGAGGCAGGCAACCGCATCTTGGAACGTGGACAGTTACGTCGAAATAGGACATGAGTGTTCTTACGTCTTAAGAAACAGTGAACCAATAGCTCTCCGTCCGTCCGATTAGCCCACATTATGAAATGCTCTCACGTAGTTGGCTATTTCCCCGGATAACTTCCTGAAAAATAATTATTGATAATATGGATGTCAATAAAACCGAAACCAACATACGTAGGTACTTGTTGATGATGGACGCCCCTTCGCTCTGACCGCATGATGACCAACTGTTAGATGACCCTGAATCATAGGTGTTATAATTATATAACAGCCGCGTGTTAGTGAAGAATGTAAGGATTAACGAGGTAATTTTAATGACTGTATGAAATACAGTCGGTCCCGTATATGTGGCAATTCAACGGGTAAAACATGTCATTAAGCGAAAGATATAATTCCACTGTTTTAGTCGCTTTTCAATAAACTGGAAAAAACAGTAAGAACTCGGGAGCCATTCAAAAATTCAAATTTTTGAGGCTAATTTAGTGAAAATAAATAGAGCTCAGCAATGAGTAAACGAGAAATTGGAGTGGAAAAGGTCAAGAGCGTGGAGGATGTTTGCGGTTTAAAAAAACGGACTAGACTGTACCAGTCTTCTTCTATCAATGACAGCATTGCAAATAAAGAGGGGTCTGTTTTGTTTGTTTGTTTGTTTGTTTGTTTGTTTGTTTGTTTGTTTGTTTGTTTGTTTGTTTGTCAGGGTTATATGGCCCTTCGGCATGATTTCGCTTCACCGGTTGTAAGATTAATATTAACAGGTAGTATTTCTACATTTTTTTTTCTACAAATTGAGCCCGAACAGGTGCTGCTTTTAAGCCTACTATTTTACAATTTCAAAACTGTGAAGGAATTTTAATCTGAATTGGAGTGTACAAAAAAAAAAAAACCGGCGAAAATTACATAATTTTAAGCATAACTCATACCTTTACCGCATCATTATATCGCATATTATATAATGAATGAATGGATGACTGTACTGGATTTCCCCTTGCGCTCCCTCTTCCCTCTAATGGGGCCGCCCACTCACATCATTTTGACGATAATCTTTTACTCTCTGGGGATTAAGTCCGGCTATCAGTGAAGTAACGCTTGCATGAATGTATGGAAAAACCTGGACAGTATGTTATTCTAACATCGCAGTAGGCGAAATTGGGAATTAACGATGATGAAGATGGGAAAAAAAAATTGTGATTTGTATTGGTAGTTTTCTGAGACGTCATGACGTTCGCTGTGGGGTAGAACCTGGTCCAGTGACCCCTGTATATGGCGACCACTTGCCGAGGCGATCTGGTTCCGACGACGGCCATTTGCATTTCTTTCACTACATTTAGCTCTTTAATCTCGACCACCCTATCTAGCGAGACGACAGTTATCCTTTCTGATGTCCCACACAACAGTATAAATCACAGGAAAAAACACTAGACAATCTAAGGCGATCGCAAAGACTATTCAAGGATTTTGCAGTCGACCACATTGAAACAGTTTTCTCTCTAATGTATGCATGTCTTTTTAATATGTCCTCCAGCAGCTCCAAACCTGTGGCTAAGGAACATGAAACTTGATAACCAGAGGAGAATGGTTTTGTCTGTCTTGACACAAATAATATGAACAAGTGTAAAAAGATCTCTCGCCCTGGCTCATAGCTTTTTAAACGAATATAATGATAGTCAATCGCAAACTTTTTCGGCTCTATTAACTGACGATGATGATGTTGATGAAGGTAGTTGATGACGATCGCCTACTCTTCCATTGCTCCGCCGCCGACGTCCTGTGGTGTAGGTTGTTGAGCAGCCATTTTTACCAGTTTGAATAAACACTACTGAATGTATTAAAACCGGTATCTTTCGTCTTCCACAAGCTGCTTTTTTTTTATGAGGCAGGCAGGCGGAGGGTGAGTGGGTGGACGGTGGGGGGAGGAGGAGGGTGGTGGAGGGAGCTAGAGACAAAATATAATAATGTACTCTTAAAAAAGACATTTTGATGGTAGAGGGCTTGGAACCACGATGAGGCACAATTAAAAAAACAACAAATAAGAGCCGAATCTATCAAAATAGAAGGAAGATCTTCGTAGGGCCTAACTCTATGCCACGTGAATCTAGAACTTACTAGGTTTTAGTTTAGCCAGATGGTGGTCACGTTAAACGATGGTTTCCTGCTCTTTTTAATAATCTCTCAGATGTGAAAGTGGGTGTACATGTTAAACGGGTGACCGTAATACACGATTTCAATATGAAAGGAAATGATTATGATCGGTCGTCCTTTAAATTCGTCCTCCAGAAGGACAAAGCAAATTCGACTGTACGTACTTCACGTTCTTTAATCCAGGCTAAGGAAGTGAAGAGCGATAAACTACTTCTGAGGGTAATAAAAAAATGCATCATTTTGGGTGGCATGTTTTGCCAGCTACATTCCACTATTTTAATAGCGTTTGAAGACATTCATTTTCAGTTCATTTCGATCCGTTTTTAACCTCGTAATTGTGTTACTTTATCGCTTTTATTTATGAGTTCTTTCACTTAGAATCCACGATACATATTTGTTAAACGACCATGGGAATGCCAATGACAAAATGAACAAATGGACTAGTAGTAAAAGGAAAGAAATGGAAGAAGAAATAGAAAAGAGAAAGAAGAAGAAAGAGAAGAGAAGAATAGGAAGATAAAGCAGAGAAAGAAGAAGAAGAAAACGAAGAGAAGAATAGGAAGATAAAGAAGAGAAAGAAGAAGGAGAAAAATAAGAAAGAGAATAAAAAGAGTAGGAAGAAAAGGAAGAAGAAGCTGAAAAAGAATAGAAAGAATCAGAAGAACAGGAAGAGAAAGAAGAAGAAGAAAAAGACGAGAAAGAAGAAGGAGGAAATGAAGGAGTGGAGGAAAGAAAATGGAGAAATAAAGAAATGGAAACAGGAGGTGAAAGAAAAAAAAACGTACATGAAAGAAAAAGAGAACAAACTAAGACGAAGAAGAAGTAGTAGAAGAAGAAGAAGAGGAAGAAGTAGAAGAAGAAGAAGAAGAAATAGAAGAAGAAGAAGAAGAAGAAGTAGAAGTAGAAGAAGAAATTAAGTTCAGTTTTTACTTTCAGTTCAAGAACGCCACATTGTTTAAT
Source organism: Ellobium chinense (assembly GCA_033807755.1). Taxonomy (NCBI): domain Eukaryota; kingdom Metazoa; phylum Mollusca; class Gastropoda; order Ellobiida; family Ellobiidae; genus Ellobium; species Ellobium chinense. The sequence goes on from JAWQUT010000850.1 coordinate 29,452, forward strand.
ATACAGATGTGTGAAATGTAACGTTTCTAAGCCACTTTGGCCGATAATTCTTAAGCAAATATTGGTTTCTGCATTTAAGCCCCAGCACTTTTTGTAATTGCAGTGCACTTTAAGATCGAAATGTCAAAGATATCGTGATATTTTAAATGAATTCGATTTAAAGCCAAACGGCATAGGTTGATTTTGCCCGTTTGATACTGTCGATCCTCGCAGTCCCATCCCTCTTAATCGGAGTTTTCTTTTAAACGCTGTATTTAGTAAGTTTTAAAAAAAAAGCTACAGTTTTGTAAGGAAAAACAAAAGTATTCTTTAGGTTGAAAACTTAAAGTAGATCTGCCACTTAATCACTCTGCTAGCTTAATTGCAACATTTCTCCATTCTTCCGTGGACTTTCGATTTGGCGCCTGAACGGTCTGTGCAAACAGCGGTTACAAGTATTTCAGGATAACTCTTATACATCATTTTTTTCTAACTGTTTATATAATATCATCATTGAAGCTCCATGCCGTGAGTTTATGACCAAAAAAAAATTGCCTTTGATTGAAAGGTGTTGCTACAGTCATACATGATGTATCGAGGGAACAGAACAAAAGTACAATTATATCAAAGCTGCTGTTTAAGAGCGAAAGAATGCCACGTGTCTCTCATAATGGAATAAAGACAGCATCCATTCACTGTTTTATATTTGTCAAGATTTCATGACATCTCTTTACAGTAACGATATGATCGTCTTGAAAGGCAAAAAAGAAATAATGACCTATTTAAGCTATTTAGCTCTTAAAGAAACGATTTAAACCTTGTCAAAAGGTTAAGGTAATGCAAAACTTAGAAAGGTTGCTGGCACTCCTCAGACAGTAGTCGGCACTTTGCAGAAAACAGCACAGAGCTGGAATATTCAACACTTTATAAAACAACATTATGTACTTTATATCTTCACAAAGATGCAGAGTGTTTCACATGTGCTTCTTAAAAATTTTGGATATACAATCTGAGTTAAAGCTGGCAGGTCAGGAGTTTTAACGCTGTAAGTCTACAAAGGCAATTATGATAATTGTAATGATGTAACGATACTTATTAACTTGGTATCCACCCAAGACTTTTTTTATGGAGGGTCACATCATTATTCAACAGGAATATGATGCCACAATGTGTTCAAGACTCTCTAATGTACTCATTTTTAATTTGGCTCCAATACCTTTGAACGATATTTCGGTTAATTCAGAACACGATTTATGATAGTTAATGTCATGCCCTTCAAACAACAACAACAGCAAAGGGTCATTTCATCACTGGCTCTACCATCTACAAGCAAATGAGTCCTTGTGACGCCAAAGTTCTTATCTATGCAAAAGAGCAAATGTCCCCTGCCATTTTTTGGAGCCGATGACATTTAGGGAGAACAATATCGATTAAAACCTTCACGCGTGATTTTTCATGCACAGTTAAAGGAGCCATTTCGTGCGACTTATCAAGTGCCTACAACTATTCTTGGCACAGTTCTTTAAGTTTCTTATCAATGGCATGGCGATTAATAACGTGAGTGTTTTTTTCCGTGGGACGCAGTCTGTGTTCATGTCACGGCTAATTAACGAAATCACCTTTATCCATTTGAAATTCATGTCATTAAGTGGCAATTACTTCAACAGAAACATTCTTAAATGTCAGTTAATCAGGCGTAAAATTCCCATTAAAGTTTCCGTTATGCTCTTTGAGTGTCTACTTTTTAGATATTAAGAACTAAAACTTAACATTTGTGTTGGTCTCTAAACAGGGTTGCAGGGAACGTAAGAGCCAATAATTAGTTGGAGATATCACCTTCAATGCTTTTACAGTATCTTCTTATTGTCGTCTCCTAGCAATGGTCAATAACTGATAAGAGGTCTGTTAATTAATTAAGTAATTAATTAATTAATTATTTATTATGTCAGCTTTGCAAAAAGTTTTTCTTTGGAGCTCATTCAGTGTTGTGTATGTAATGATAGAAATCAAGGTGTCATTGCAAATGAAGTCCATCCTTGACTAGCTGTCTTTCGCTTCCAGCCGGATAACTATCATGAGCAAAAATGATCGCTTCATTAGTATTAACTCTGTCACAACCTGTCTTCACTGGGTGGACTAAAACAGTCATCTACAACTGTCACAGAGCAGCCAGCTAGTATATTATTACAAAGAGAGTGCTTAGCTTTAAACATCTTCAGTCGGACGGTGCTTTAGATTCGCATTGGGTGAGGGTGAAGGGCGGAGAAGGAGGAAGCTAATGACATGAGGTTACAGACCTGTAATAGGATTGGACCCTTTTTTCCTCTATGGGCTATATCAACATTTTGAGCTGCCCTCTGAACCCAAAGTTTTAGCTTTCACCCAGACCCATACCAGATTGAAGCTCATTATGTGGCCCAAATTTTAAGACTTACCCAACCCTAGCAAGCCCATTGAAATTTTGAGCTTGGTTGCTATTTGTAAACAGACCCTACATTTTTCACTGGTCAATGCCAAACCCCTCCTCTTCCGCCTGAGCACACCCTTGACCTGGCAGTTCCAGCCCAGGGCTAAATAGTGCCTGGTAAAATAAAGTAAAATGGACACAGATTCCCATGATATCAAAATTTCCCCCCTGGAGCCCTTATTACTGGAAGCAGGGCATGCCAAAAGAGGGAAAAGGGGAGATGAAATATACCCCCTAAGTTGTAGGACCCAAAAGTGAAAGTACAATTACAGGCCTGTAACCATGAGCTCCACATTGCTCCACATTACTGGCTCTGCCACACTGTGGGTCTTCTGAATAAACTGCATCAAAATGTCATGCCGATGAAATGTGTTTCTGATGAGCAAGAAAACAGTTGTTTGCACGGCCGTTGCAGACTAGATTGACTGTTAATGATGCTGTGGTTTATTACTATGAGAGTGCTTAACTTTGTCGTTGCATCAACCGCCGGATGAATGTAAATGAACAATACTGGTCAATTACATTAAATGCATTCATCTAAATTTGGCCTATATCCCCAAATCATTCGCCCCTGTTTGTGCAAACCAGCAATTTGCCAAGGTCCTGAAATGACCCGGCAACAACTTCCGTTTCTGCGAGCCATGACATCTTACGTCACGCACAAACCCGATTAGCCAATGAAATTTGCGGTTGAAAGGAGAACCATTACTTGAGACGACTTCTACACTTAAAGGTTTCTCAGAAACTAGGATTTTCCTCAAAGATAACGGGGAAAAGAATTCTGACAGACTACGTGTCACACATTTTGACGTTTGTATTTCCTCCGTGGCAATGAGTTCCCCGCCACTCGTAAGATTCTTTCAGCAAGGGGAAACCGAGTCAAGTGTTATGCAAACAGCCATTACCTGTCCCGACTTCCGGGCAAAACAATAAGTTTCAATGGCGGCGCTTGTATCACTGGTGTTATGTGGCAAGTTGTGATTCAGGTGCTCAAAGGGGGTCGTGAGGGCTAAGAAGGTAGTAAAGAAGGAAGGGGGAATAGGGAATTGTGTGTGTGTGTGTTTNGGGGGGGGGGGGGGGGGTGAAGGGAGCGGGAATCATAGTACTCTTATATTCTATTCTTCGACTTTCCCTTCCCCCTTCTCACATCCTCTCGGGCTCTGAACAGAAGCGATTCATCGCAAAAACTTTCCAAAAATGTGTTTTGGTTTTCTTTGAAAGCCATATATCACATCTTGGCCAAAGATCGCACGTACCTATTAGCTCGCTTTAGGCGTAGATGTTAACTTTATATATAGAGAATTTAAATTAAGCTTGCTCTGGTTGTCTGGAAGTTCCTATCAACACAACAGTCTCCAGTTTCCGTACTGCCACGAGCTGTTTGCTCCTTGTGGTCTGGTAAAGTCACGGAAGGAGTCCCAGGTGGTTTGTTCGTGGTTTTTGCAGTTTTTGAATTTCCGTAATCCTCACTGTGTGTTGGTATCCGACTTTATTAATCAACACAACGCTACAGATTTCAAATGCATAGATAGTTATGTCACAGCTAAAAGTTTAAAATGCATGTCTGACAATAGCATGCTGGGTGTGTGTCTGATACACTGGCCCTGGCTTGTCATTTTTTAAAATTTATTTTACATGTGTGTTTTAATCTCATGGCTGTGTCGAAAGTAAAACATCTAGATCAAAGCAGTTTGCAACAACCATAGATTTCATCAGTCTGTGCCAAAATGTGTCTTCCAGTGTCATTTGAACTCTTCAGGCTGTTGGGCTTTGAATTAAATAGACGATTTTGGCTCTATGGTATATTAGCATTAAAGATACCGGAAGACAGGAGAAGAAGGAAGGGAAGAAAAGGTCTCAAGAGGAAGTCTTGATGCAACTCCGAATGATGCTTGTACGAGAAATATTCTGACTGTCCTTCTTTTTCCACTTCCTCGTCGCCTTTATGTTTCTCTTTTCTCTCTATCTCCTCCTGCCTCATTCGAAGTTAGTAATCCTCATCCTGACCTCCCCTCCACCCCCGTCCCCACCAAGCCTTCTCTCCAGGCCGCCCATGCAAAGGGCAATAAAATTTCTTCTCCGTTCTCTCTCCCATTTCGCCACCACTAATTGCATTTTGAACTGACAGAGAAAATTTACTAAACTGAATGCGTAACCCAAAACAATGGGGCAACTATTACTTCCAACAAATTCACAATGTCTTATCTTCATGTTTTATCTCTGTCAGCAATTACCGCACAGCAATGGAGGGCAGTATCGTTCCGAGTATGGATATTTAGATACCTCGAAAATTCGCTCGGCAGTATCGAAAGTACCAGAAGTATGGAAAGTCGCGAAAGTGTCAATAGCATCAAAAGTATCCGAAATTATTGTATGTTTCTGACGTATCAAAAGTACCGAAAGCATCAGAAGTATCGAGAACATCAGATCTAAGGGAAGTATCGAGAGTATACAAAAATGAGCGAGAAGTATCGAACCAGCACAGAGTATCAGAATCGAAATTTAAAGCGATACTTTCGATACTTGTATAATGACACTGGGTATTTCGATACTTAAACATTCAGGCACCGGCCCACCACTGCCGCATTGTTTCCGCGAGAACAGGAAAGCATGTAACGGCACTAATTACGAATTAGGGGCACAACATAAACCATATCTACACTTCACCAATTCAGTTTGTTTGTTATTGTTAACAATGATGTTATTGTTTAGATTTGATTAGTTGTTGGTGTTACTGCTGCTGCTAGAGTTATGGATGTTGTTGTAGGCGTGACCATATGGTTGCATTTTTTATTGTCCATAGCCACTTAGAAATTAATACAATTAGTCTATTACCAGCATGGGACAGGTGCGGGGGTGTTACGGTGGG
>JAWQUT010000850.1:49535-59535 GCA_033807755.1 Ellobium chinense
GTAGGGAAGCTTGCGTTCGGCAAGGCGAAGACGAAGAATATCTTACTGTTTGGGAAAGTGAGGTGTAATCTTAATGAGATAAATCTCATAGCTCCTCATTTTATTCCACCGCCCACGTAAGATTCTATTTTGTTGGTCGGCGGGTTGGGGCGGGGACGAAAACGGAAAAAAACCCAACTAATACAACCAGAAAGATGTCTTGTTAAAGATCTTTTGTGTAAGGTAGAGGGGTGTTGATGCGAAGAGGTAAACACTGAATTTAATGAGGTAAAATGTCACGTTATTGATATCTCTTCCTTGTGTTCGCTTCCATTCATTTTTTTTTTTCGACTGGGGGTGGAGGTTGGGAGAGGGGGTAGCGGGGGGAGTTAGGGAAGAGGATTCGGAAAGGTAATAATTGTCCTGCTCGAGATTCTGTCCACGTTTTCTCCTTAGTAAGGTTCATAGCAAGTCATAAAATCAGATATTGCATCGCTAACAAATAGAACATTTCTTTTATTATCGATATCTCCAAATGCACTACAGTCGATTCCGTTTAAGCACAGTCTACATTATTGCAGTTCACCCCTAATCGTAGCATTTTTAGCCAACATCATGTTTTCTCTGTACAACTGGGGGAAAAAAAAAACACCGCTGCTAAATAGCATCCTCTGTTTAATGAAACCTCCCACTGAAATAACTCCTCTAGCATGGCGATTTGTTGAAGCTGACTTTAATCAATATATGACGAGTACCATATAAAGGTCTTGGCGTTGTTGTTCATATTATTGTATATAATTTTGGATTTTGGCATATTTGATAATGCCAATGATATCGCACATATATTGTATCAAAACCTCAAACCTCTAACTTCAGTAGTTTGGTGGTTCGAAAAAAAAATTGAATCATTTACCTATCATGTCTTGCACCGATGTTGGCACATAAAAAGACCAGTATGCAATCATTTGTTTGGTTTGTTTTTTTTGACAGACACAAAAATGTCACTTATGAGAAAAATGACGAATTAAACCAATTTGAACCAGTGTAAGACTTTTGCGTCGTTAAAACTACATTTTGTTAAAAGTTAAAACTGTTGCTCAGGTAGTTTCAACTTAGGAGAATGAACTCTGTTATATTACGTACATTACAAATCTTTCATCAATACAGATTACTTCCAAACAAATCGGTTTACTAAATGCGTTTCTAAGAAAATGAGAGAGATTTTTCCTTCTCCTGTAAAACGCACAGCGGAGTATTACATCAAGCGACGAAATTATATATGAGATGCGGCAGGCTCTTGAAAAACGGGGTTAATCCAATTCTCTGATTTTAAGGGGGTTGGGGGGGGGGNGGGGGGGAGGGGGAGAGGAAGAGGGTGATGTGGTACAATCTATATCTGAACCAGAGAGAGATAAGCAAGTAACATGGACTACAAATTAAGTGTGATTGTCCTCTGGGGAAATGACAAGAAATTAAAAAAATATGCCGCACCTCACATCAGCTGAAAACGATGAAACTGGACTATGTATAGAAACGTATGGCACATACTAGTCTCTTTCAAAATTTGTTTTCAGTCACACATTACTTTTGTAACAGGACTATCTATGATTCGTGAGGAAGTCATGTGAATTCAAGTTAAACCTGAACTACACCTATATTTTTTTTAACTTTGAAAACAAACTGCATGGTCACTAAAAATAAAGTTATTCTCATTTTCATGATAGAAAAGAAAACAAGGATTTTTTTTTTTTGCACTACCTCGATAACAGATCGACAGAGAGACGGAGAGCATGATGATTGTTGGTAAGTCGGTGTGTTTTGCTTCTAAGGCTCATCCATCTTGAATGGCTACCTGCCCTGACGTAACTCGATTTGGCCCAAATCGTGACTTGCGTGTTGAATTTTGAGTGGAAACTTAACAGAGTGTCTTGGTGGCCAAAGTGACAGCTGGGGAAATGTCAACTTGGTCTATTTTGAGATGAGGATTGGGAGTGGTGGAAGGGGGTCGAGAGCGGGGAGGAGGGGAAAGCGCGGCTGTTTCCGGATGGTGGAAGTGATGATGGCGAAAAAGGAGGGGAAGAAGGAAGGGAGGGATGAACTTCAGCAGCTCCTTCGAACCCTCCCCCCCTCTCCCCGGCCACACCTCCGAATTACCCCCCTCTTTGGCCTGACGGAAAGCCACAAGAGTGATGGGCATTCGCCAGCCTGTTTTGATTACACTTTACAGCTATATTTGTACTTGTTACTTCTGCGTTTACACCAAACATTGGTGGTTTTATATGTTTATTTCTTTGCTTAAATTGTTTGTTTGGATGTCGCTCGTTTATTTGTCGACAGGTGACTGAAAAAGAGTCAGCCAATAATAAAAAAATATATAACTGAAGCTGTCCGACAGGTTAGAGTTCTGGAAGAGAAAGGGCTAAATTTTGCTGCGGATCCTATTTGATATTAGTTTGTTGTTTATTCCTTCGCTTTGTACTCAAAACAAATGAAAAAGCTTCCACCACTAATACGATTGTAGCTGTTGGAAAGGTTAGAGCTTATCTGGAAGAGAAAGGGCCAAATTTTGCTGCGGATCCTATTTGACGTTAGTTTCTTGTTTATTCCTTCGCTTTGTACTCAAAACCAATGAAAAAGCTTCCACCACTAATACGGTTGTAGCTGTTGGAAAGGTTAGATCTCATCTGGAAAAGAAAGGGATGTATTTAATGCAGATATCTTCTGGAAGAAGAATAAGGAGAGACTATAAAAAGAGTGAGGTAAAAAGAGAGAGAGAGGGATGTGGAAGAAAGTATATCAGTCAATCGTCTGAGCTACCAACCGACAGAACTGTAAAATGGATAAAATCCAAGAGACAGACAGACAGACAAACAGACGGACGGACGGACGAACGGACAGACAGACAGACGGACGGACGGACGAACGGACAGACAGACAGACAGACAGACAGACAGACAGACAGGTCGATAGGCCGGCTTGGTGTGATCGCAGCAGTTATGAATGGAAGTGTACTTGTAACGAAAAAGAATAATAATCCCAGATCAGTAGGCAGGCATGCACAGACAGACAGACAGACAGACAGACAGACAGACAGACAGACAGACAGACAGACAGGCAGGCAGTCAGGCAGGCAGGCAGGCAGGCAGGCAGGCAGGCAGGCAGGCAGGCAGGCAGGCAGGCANAGCCTGTTTTGATTACACTTTACAGTTATATTTGTTCTTGTTACTTCTGCGTTTACACCAAACATTGTTGGTTTTATATGTTTATTTCTTTGCTTAAAGTGTTTGTTTGGATGTCGCTCATTTATTTGTCGACAGATGACTGAAAAAGATTCAGCCAATAATAAATAATATATAACTGAAGCTGTCCGTCGGGTTAGAGCCTATCTGGAAGAGAAAGGGCTAAATTTTGCTGGGGATACTATTTGATGTTAGTTTGTTGTTTATTCCTTCGCTTTGTACTCAAAACAAATGAAAACGCTACCACCACTAATACGATTGTAGCTGTTGGAAAGGTTAGATCTCATCTGGAAAAGAAAGGGATGTTTTTAATGCAGATATTCCTCTGGAAGAAGAATAAGGAGACTCTATAAAAAGAGTGAGCTGAAAAGAGAGAGAGAGGGATGTGGAGGAAAGTATATCAGTCAATCGCCTGAGCTACCAACCGACAAAACTGTAAAACGGATAAAATCCAAGAGACAGACAGACAGACAGACAGACAGACAGACAGACAGACAGACAGACAGACAGACAGATAGACAGACAGACAGACAGGTCGATAGGCAGGCTTGGTGTGATCGCAGGCAGGCATCTAGACTTACAAACAGAAGACAGAAAGAACTGGTATGATCGTAGCAGTTATGTATGGAAGTGTACTTGTCACGAGAAAGAATAAAAATCCCTCTTCCTCTTGTCTTTGGCCAACCTCAACTCCATCCCCTTTCCCTTTACCATGACAGCGAACATTACTTTTTTTGGTTCTAGTTAAATAAAACCTTGGGAAAACCCCATAGCTGAGAGAGAGCACATCGATGAAACGAGAAATAAAACACTCTTTTGATCAATCACTGTATTATTTGTACTTGTCTTCAATTACAGTAATTGGTTTGCGCTGGAATTACATTAGGGGTGTTCAGCCTGCAAGATAGCTGCCCCATAAAGGTACATTACATTTATTCAAAGACTTGGAGCTGCGGACTTCTTGTAAAGCAAAATTTCAAAGCATACAATGAAGTAGAAGTACTCTCAGTGTTGTTAAATCTGTATTGCTAGACCAGGATATGGGAAGGTTTGCGATTATCCAGAGATGTGTATATTTTTTTAAATTCTGAATTCCGTTACATGAAAAATACTGCAACTACGCAGAAGTTTGGATAAAGCGATGTTGATTGTATTGTATACATTAATCTTTACTTTTGATTGAATTGGGAACTATTAGTTTCGTAGAAATTACATTCGTTATGCATTCATGCTCAATGCATCCCTAGTATATAAACGTTTATAACACCGAGTTAATGCAATGTTTACGATGGTATGATACCCTATTGTTAATGCGTAAGATTTCATATGAGGGGGCTCCAGCTTATGAGTAAAATTAACTTCATACGGAAAACATGAGACTTTGGACCACAGCACTGCAGGGAAGACGCCACTTTTTTCGAGTGTTGCGAGGCTGTCAGGTGTTAGTGTATCTAATATGTCATAACAAACTGGCGTATTTCAAGAGACACTTCGCGGTTTGTAAAGTGAAGAAATTCTTTCAAAATTGTAGGCATCCGGTTTTGCCTCCTACAATGATTGTCACCACTTAAATCACACTCTAACTTTGTCCGAGTTGGCTTATTTTAACAATTTAAGTCAGATTTACATATATCATTATCATCTGGTCCAGAATCTGAAGTTTTTTTCGATTTTCTGAATTGAAGTAGGAGCTCAAGAACTTCAATCTCTGAATAAATCTTTAAGAGTACTGATTTTTCTTACTAACAAGTACTGAACATTTGTATGTGATCACTCGCCCTTTAAACGTCATTTTCATGGAACACGACCTTATGCGACGACAATACGAGCTATGGTATTTTTTTTTTATTATTTATTAGACGACTGATTTGTTGTGGGTTTTTTTCAGAGCCTCTTATTATTACAATAAAAGGTTACTCCAATAACAAAAATATTTAGGGAATACAAAAAAACAAAAACAAAATCGAACTTCACTAGTAGGTCAGAGTAGCTGCGGTCTTGTGATGTTCGGTTATTTTGTGCGTAATGTTCGTCTGGGGCCTGCATTTGCTCGTTGAAAATTGTCTTGTAATTCTCACTGGTTTAAAGCTTTCCAAATATTTGCACATCTCTTTACGATTACCATGTCCTTCATGTAATGTACTTAATGAAACATGATTTGTATAGCCACAGTCAAATTACCTCGATTGGCTGTGTGACCCGATACGAAGGGAAAACTTTATGATTTAACTAAGGTTATGAGAATTGATTTTTGGAGATTCGATACTGTTGTTATTGACCGCATTTTTTAAACTACTTGTAAGAAATGTCCCGATGATCAGGAAGTCTTTAGATTGCGGGGAGGGCAGAGGTGGGGTACCAACTAAGCAAGCCAGTCTGCAAACATTGTTGGTAAGGAAAAACTAAGATGAAATTGACTGGGTGCTGAGTGAAAATAAAAATCATTCTCCTTGTGTAAATAAAACTATGGTAATATACAGGGTTTATCAGTGAAATTAGGAGATGGTGAAATTTTACCGATGAGGAGAAATGCTGAAAATGTTCATTTAGGACAACTATCCTGATCACACCGTCACATCCAGCATGGCAATTATAGATTTAAGATTTGTTTCGCAAAATCAGAACAACAAACTGCGAATATTTGCAAACTGTGTGACGCATTAGTCACAATCTATCGGAGGGACACTTTGTTTACTGTATAGAATTAATGGACCGGATGGTTGTCCCCTGAAAAGTATGAGACTTAGCCAGTTAGAGGGATAAGATATTCGTGTTTGTAATTTAACACAAAACTTTTTGAAAGATAAAAGGCTACAATGAATTTATGAACTTTCGGACATCGAGGCGCCTCATTTTCAGCCACCCGCTGGCCTAGTGACCCAGTATCATGAATAATCATTGGCGCTGGCATGCGAATTTATTTGACCGTCGTGCAGAACATAGTGGTGTGACGATGAGAACTGGTTCTAACGTAGCTTTACAAGGGATAAAAATACTCAACGCTTCTGTGTTTATGTTAGGCATTAACGTCCTGTTTCACTACAGTTATGGCTATGTCAGAGTCGAGGCTTGGACCTCTTTCAGGAAGCTGACACTTGCATGCCCTAACACAGAGAAATAAAATTCCAGCCCTAGCTTGGACTGGAACTCCAAACCCTTCACACGAAAAAAAACAACAACACGATATTGTGCTCTACCCTGCTGGCCGAAGAAATAAGATACATGTTGCCCAGGTCAGGTCATTGTCTGAAAAGCGGTGAAGATATATGTCCTGTCCCACATGATAACAGATGTGTGGGAGAGATGGTTCTGGTCCTGATCAATGAACCAGGACAACTGGTGCGTCCTCATCAGAATCTGTGCAGAGATACTTGACACTCACTATACAAATGAGGTGAGCAGGCAGGGATGGGCATGAAAGAAAAGAGGCGACTCAGAGGTCGCGAGAACGGTGCTCATCTGATACAATGCAATCTGTTCTGCTTTAATATAACGTCCGTGCTGACACATAAAAGAAGCCGTGTTCTAGTCAGGAAAATAATTAGGTCAGTGCACATTTTGGAATGATCTTGTGTGGAGAATTAGGGCAGCTCTGATAACAGTATTGGAGTTCACGTGTCATCTCAAAATCTATAGGCCGTAACATTGAGTGAGATTTTAGGTCTGTCTCTGCAAAAAAAAAAAAAGGTCATACGCTCTCTCGGCTCTCTCCAGATTTCAATTATCAGGAGGAGGCTTACCACGTTATACGCCAATGCGACCGAGAAGTTCATGATACGCGAGCAAAACGAACATAATTAATAGCCTACCACCGAAACCAAAAACAAAAAAAAGTTGTATTACGTAGGGTTTCTTGAATCGTGATTATGTTTTTCACCTTCTCTTCACCACTGAGTCTTCGTAATCTTTTACAACGCCAAGTTCCACTGAGTAGATTCTTTGATTTTATTTTTTATATTTAAGGTAATGATAATTTGAAGATATCATATTTATGTAGAAGGCATCTAACACGTTTTCGAATGTTATTCCGTTTTTATTATGTTTTTCATTACTTTTTTTTTTTGCTGTGAAAATTTCTGCAAAGTTTGAATGTTTCGCCACCAATTCCTTAAAAAAAAAAAAAGTCCTGTTATGTTATGCGCAAATATGCAATGTGGGTGTCTATATATTTTTAGAATGCATTGATTGAATTATAGAAGATCAGCTTTAGGCAATTTATTTTCCCTTTTCTTTCCGCTGCACCTGTGGGCATCAGCCCGGCTCTGAGTCTGAGCATTTCACCGATGTCGAGCTGTGAGAAAATTCTTTGCATATTCCGCTCTCGCCCCCCCCCCCCCCCNCCACCCACCCACACACACTATTATTTTCCTTGACCTGCCGGCGGTACAGCTAGTATTCCGTCATTATGATCGACGTAGTATGTCATGATGATTTGATTTGTCGTAATACAGTATTTCATGGACGCCACAGCGGTGATCAGTCTGATCGTTATGATGTTCTGAAAGAAAACACGTGGGTGGCTTCTTTCAAAAATAATTTTCCTGAGGCTGAGATAACTTGAGACACCATTACTGTTGACATTAATAATAACAACAACAACAACGACACAGCAACAACAACAACAACAACAACACATTTTGTTTGAAGACGCTTGCTTCTTACCTACCGCTCCTTACTCTCTTTCCCATGCATTGCGCCCACAGAAAAGGTAATAGAAATATAATTATTGCCGACGAAAAAAGTCGTAATGTAAAAAATTTTAAGTCCCGGGAGGGTAACTGGCTACTTACCAGCCAGTAGCTATGAACGACAAGAGCAGAACAAATATCTCTGGCTCAAATATGAGACCACTTAGCCTTATATAACATGGCAGATATCAAAATATCAGCTGTTGTGTTAAAATAAGGTTCTTTGTGAAGACTGACTACTTTTGTAACGGTAAGATAGACTGTAGTATTGAAATATGAAGATATGGGTTTTATGTCATTGGTCACTTGAAGTAGGTGATGTCTGACATCTGTCTGACATCTTGCTTTTAATACGTTATCTCTCAGAACGCCTCTGGGGGACCCAGAGTTTAAGTAAATGATACAAATTCGTTATTTTCCCGAAATTTATCTTCACATGACTTTCTTTTATCCGATCTTTGTCATTCTGTATTGCAAAAAAAGTGTAGAGACTGCAGACGGGTGTAAATAGTAGTATGGTAAATGGTGGAAACTAATCCCGTCATAGAAATGAAATAAAACAGTTTAAACAGTTTAATTAAATAATACTAAAAATCTTATGGTACAAGTCCCCAAGCTTTCAGGCCAACAGGTCTTCTTCATCCCCTGAAGAAGACCTGTTGGCCTGAAAGCTTGGGGACTTGTACCATAAGATTTTTAGTATTATTTAATTAAACTGTTTAAACTGTTTTATTTCATTTCTATGACGGGATTAGTTTCCACCATTTACCATACATTCTGTATTGCTCTTTACGAGGACAACTATATACCAGTTCGCCAAATGAATCTAGGCCAACACACCATCAATGTTTAAGACTAGTTTGCTTCAAAATTTTCAGATATCGTTATTTTTAACATTAAGATGATGAATTGCATTAGATAGCGGATGTGTAACATGTTCTTGTTCTCGCGGTGGACGCTGCTGGTCCTGTTACTGAATGTCTTCGGTTTCTTAAAGTCTCTATCTTAGTGGACACATACCGAGACAATAAAGACAAAATGCCAACTGAAGCTGAAGTCATTCGATTCTTTCCCTTTTTCACAAATAATGGACTCCACAAACGAAGGTGGAGTCAGGATACTAATAGTACACAAGTTGTTCTATATTCATTTGTGTTATCGGAAATCAACTATTCCACAGTGGCGTAGGGCTGAGGTGGGGGTTGGGTTTGGAAAGAGGAAGAAGGGTGAGATATACACTATAATATCAAATTACTGTATTAGACAGTCCGAGTTTGCTGGTCAGTGACGGAAAATAGCTACCTTATCGTCCTTTAAAAATTTTCCAAAGTGTCTCCATTCTACTTTGCAATTTTATTTCACCTCCCTTTCTACCAACATCTGTGTAAGCCATCTTCCTCCTTTACCTTATCTCTGAGATGTTCCAAATTTTGTCTCCGAAACTAGTTTTAGAAAGAGAAGTCATATTATGCACGTAGCCTTGATGATTAGAATAGCAATGTTATGTCTCTGTTATCCTGTTTTCCTAAAAATATCCCAGATTACAGGCGTCATTCCGAAGGATTTGTTTCGTCGTACGTTACCCCTCATTCCCGCCATTCCGCAATTTTCTTCAGCCAGCCTGTCTTGCAATCCGGTGACATAATGAAATTAGTGTCATGAACAATTTGCCCGTCACATTTTTTTGCTGAGATTGAACTGCGTCTGTCCATTGCTTCCCCTTAATATTCTGTCTGATCACAGAAAAACAAAATGATTTATCGATACATCCTTTTACTCCAGGAGAAGCTCGGTTTCACTGTCAACTAACCTTCCGTTGTCTCATGATCGATTTAATCAGACGAGACCGGTGATAACAGGTTGTCTTTGGGATGCCGATCTCGTAAATTTAGGACCGGAAAAATGTGTTGGAACAACTCTTTATAGGGATGCTTAATGAAACAAAGAGAACGAGTTTAAGAGGCAGGACCAAAACGCACAATAAGAGGTGGAAAACAAAGAGGAATGGATGGGACGTTCTGGTGAAGCAGTCTAATGTAATATTTATTTAATCTAAGTAGACAAGGGTGATCAAGAATGCCAAATAAGGATATA
>JAWQUT010000850.1:64964-118869 GCA_033807755.1 Ellobium chinense
GTGTGTGTGTGTGTGTGTGTGTGTGTGTGTGTGTGTGTGTGTGTGTGTGTGTGTATTCTGGGATGAAATTGGAAGTTTTGAACTCAAACTAAAGGTAAACATCAGAAGAAAAGCTTCAATTGCTGAACAGTCACAATAAGCCAAACTTAGGCCCTACTGAAAATGTAAAATCTGTGAAGTATAATCTCTGCATTGACCCCATATTATAGTATCCTCCATAAACTAAGTAAGAAGAAAAACGGAATCACGTGTTGCCTTTTCATTGACATAGAGAGATCTAATTCTACATAAAATTGTTACATCACTTTGACTTTATTGTAGATTCCTAGTCTGGTGATTTTTTTTTTATTCTATCATCTGTACAGGACGGGAATTCTTAAAAAAGTGATCCCAAAATTTGCGTAATATGACATTGTTTATAGTATATGCCCTTATAATATGTCAACATGGGCAATGTATGACCTGTGCATTTCGTCCTTGACCGTTTTGCTTAAACATCTGAAAATCTATGAAGGTGGAGGGAGGATAAGAATGCACGACGAGAAATGAAACACTCCTCATTCTTAAGCAATTTCAGAAAGTCAACCTGTTCGTCTACCTGCGCTGATTATACATTCCGTCATGCTCATCCATCATTCGCCTAAATTATTTTATTGTTGTTGTTTTCTGGTGCTCTGAAGTGTTCCTACTACGCTGATCTTCCATTCATCTTTATAACTATTAACAACAACAACAACAACAACAAAAGGTTTGTTTTGATGTTGTTTTTCCAATTTTCGAGGCTAATCCTCCTCTACCTCATTATTTTGTCTTGGGCAACGAGTTTAGAGTGCTAGATTTCTCAAAACCTCAAAGAGCGACTTAGGCAAATGTGAAGTGCGCATTACGATTTGTTTGCAACCCTTTAGGTGGATTCAGTTTGTGCGTGGAATTCCCCTTCAAACGTAAGAATATACATTATTCCTTAAATTAGGGAGAACATCTGAAACAACCTTGAAAAGCTACACCGCGGGGGGTGAATGCCCCCATTCTTTGGGCGTTGGTCTGTGGGGATTCCTGAGTCATTCTAGCTCATTAGCTTGATTGTCGGTAGAAATATGTGTCGAAAAGATGCACACAAAAAATGTTGCTGAAGTACACAAGATGAGCTCAGAAGGTGAGTTCTGGGACTCGCATAAGCGTGCAAGTTCATCCATCTGTGTGTCTGTGTAAAGATTTATACACGGTTTTTATTGAAAAGGCAGAGAGATTTTTTTTTGATTTTAGGAATCTTCCCATGACCATGTCTTAAGGTGACAGCCACGCCGGGAAATGAGGGAGGAAAGGTTTAAGAGGCGTCCATGAATAATATTGTGTGGGCAGATGTCGAGATGAAAGATGCGTGGGCAAGTAGAAAAAGAGAGATGAGAGAAAAGGAGGTTAAGACCAGGGATGTGGGTGGGCGGAAGACAATGAAAGATAGAGATATGCAAAGATGAGATCCAGAGAGTAAATAAGGGCAGCAAGAACAGAGGTGAGCGATAAATGGCCCGGAATCAGGATCACAGACATATTTATTATTACATTTCATGATAAGTTGTCACCGGGGCAAGAATCAGGAACGTTGTCTTCTCGTCCGTCCGTATCAAAATCGTCTTCCCTTTTGCACAAGTAGACTTTAAGACAACTTCTATTCCAATTCTCGGGTCAGACGGTCGCTGACTTTCGCCCACTTCTCCTCCAGGCTAGTAACGATAACGTGAATTGTAATTATTACTATCGTCTAATGCACTGTCTGGGCAAATATATCAACTTTTTGGAGTTCAGACTGCCAATCTTTACCCATTCATTTTTATTTTTTATTTAAAGCATAGATACGTGCTATTAACAGTAAACCGGCAAGATAATAATGCTGTCAAATACTCCACTGTTAAGCTCCGTGGAAAGGGAGATAGATCAATGCCACTAGAGCGAGAAGAGTTCGTACTAAGGCTCCTCAAAAGAAATCTAAGCAAGGAGCAGGGGTGGTAATCCGCAGACTACTACTTGTTTACGGTGCTATGGTTATATGGCTTAAAAATTGTTATGAAAATAACGGGTATCTGTGTGCAACTTGCACCGGTTACTTGAGCAGTTTAGCGATAAGTAAAGTAAGCGAAAGGCGGTGTCTGTTTGTTTGTGAACTAGCTTAAAATAAATCCCACCCCTGCAGTTCTGTAGAACAGCCGATGCAGTGAATAGGAACATGTTTTTTACCCTTAAGGTTGATTGCTTTTACGGATTAGAGAGCACTGTTGTTATGAAACAGAACATATGCCACCGGGAAACTGTTGATGATCTCTCTCCCTCTCTCTCTCTCTCTGTGTGTGTGTGTGTGTGTGTGTGTGTGTGTGTGTGTGTGTGTGNGTGTGTGTGTGTGTGTGTGTGTGTGTGTGTATGTGTGTGTGTTTGTTTGTTTTCGCATTTGTATTTCTTACTCTGACAGTGTTTTGTAATGTAAAACTGGGTGATTGTAGCTGCGCTGCGATGTTTTGCATGTTTGCTTCTTTACGCTGCTCAAACTCTGTATGAAATGAACAAAGCAGACCAAGTACATGTATCTCACAGCTATATCGGAAGCCATAATGGCTTTGCCACTCCAAGGGCGTGTTTCCACTGAATCGTGATGTGGGACTTATCTCTTCGAAAAATGACGTATGAAGTCGTATCATTCGGAGTCGGAGTCGGAATCAACTTCGTCCAATAAAAAATGAGAAAGCGAGAACATTAAAACAAAATCCCTGGCGTAATGGCGTGAGATAAAGGGTCCAATTTGGTAAAAATACGCCATAATCGCCCTCGGACACTTTCCTCTTCTCAAATTAAATACTGAAGAGCATTTTTCGGAACCTCGGCAAGCTGATCCTACAAAATTTGAAATATATAAGGGGATAATACAGGGTAATGGCTCTTTACACATAAATCTTATTTACTTCGTTATGTCATAACTCTTGAGGAAATTTATATTATTACCAGCTGAATGCTGTTTTGAATAAATGAATAAGGAAATGCATATCTGAATACAAATCTAATTTAATTTTCAACGAAAGTGCTCTTACCGAGTATTGGAAAAATGGTCTTAAATTCCATGTGCAGCCTACGCATTATCTGATTGAGCAATATGAGACCAATGGCTTTAGCGGCGACCCTGCAAGACATATCATCGAGCAGAGAAAAATGATACTGCAGAATGATAGTGTAGCCTACTTTGAAATTATGTAGACGAATTGTGAGGAGATGGTTAAGCATTGTTCTCAGCCAAACATAAGCAGGGGTTAACTTGGTGCAGGGCGCTGGGATAATACATTCCATTGGGCCCCTCTGTGACTGAAACATGCCACAGGGCTCCTAAATTCTGTAGGATGCCCTTGGGTTTTGGACAGTAGAGATGCCCTAGACTAAGTGTTCCAACTGCCATATGGCTCATCCATCCCCATACAAATGTTCATCCACATTTAAAATAGACCGTTCTTAATAAATCAGCTGTAGTGAACTCACTTCGTTTACGCAAAATAGTAGTATAAATGCGTCATCAGATCTCACCTTCGAAAGTAAAAGATGCATTAGACGAAAAAACAGACAGTCTCACCCAGTCATATTCCTCTGACCATGGAAAAATGGAAAGCGGAAGTAATGAGTGGAAGCTGTAGTTTGCAATGCCCGGATTAATATTCACACATAAAAACTGAAAGTGATCTATTCCTCTCTCACGCAGATGAGGTTTGAATTCAAAATCCCAATCAACCTGACATCTGACGAATGGATACGGACTCTAGAACAATTGTTGCTGCTCATTCTCATCCTGGGCAGATGGTTCCTCCCCAAGGGGAAACTCACTCACGACCAGCTCTCTCAGCTCCTGCTGGTTTACATCGGCACGGCGGCGGATATCGTGGAGTTCTTTGAGGCTTTCAAAGAGGAGACGGTGAGTAACTGGATAAGATCATAGGAGATAAGGCTTGAAAGTAGAGGATCGTTGTTGATAATAATGGGTCTAGGACATGATCATTCGGTTCCAACTGAAAGAGTCTACAGAACAAAAAGCGTTTTCATCACTTTATTCTTGGGAAAAAAGAGGAGGGAGGGGGAGAGGGATATATCTGGTAGACCTATAGAGAACATCAGCCTTCATGGACAAAGCCGGACCGATAACATGACTGACGGTGGCAGAAGAAGTTTATTCACAAACTCGAAGATCCCACCAACCTAAAATTACCTTACTGGCTGCCTGTCTCATCATGGAACTCATGAGGTCCTGCTGTTTATATCGATCATGATAGGGAACTTGGCTCGGCCGTGGAGGTGGTGGAAAATTGGGAGGGGAAAGGGCAAGGCTTGGGGGAGGATCTTCTCTTTTCTGAATCACCAGTTATAGTACCTATCAGAGTATAGTACCTATCAGAGTACAGATATAGTACACCTCTTTTAGGGGCGGGTAGGAGGCAGTTCCCTGATTTTAGTGTAGGTAGTTTCATTTACATACTTCAATGTGTCCTTCCTTTTCTAATGCTCTATCTGTAATTCTATGATTATTTTGTCAAGTCCATGTAAATCACCTTCGTCCATCTTTTTTTTGTATACTTCAGGTTCGCTATAACAGGATGCTCTGTATCGTCATCTTGGGCATTTGGTCACTGAGCTTGATCCAGTTTTCTTTGGTCCTCACAGCATCCAGGGTTCGAAGGGATCGTACGGGCCTTATCCCCGCCGGCCATCTGGCTGGATACGGCACCTGTTGCAATCCTGATGTGTATGGCATCATTATCTCAATATTGCTGCAAGACGTTCCTTTCCTCGTCTTGCGAATGATGCTGATATTCAAGTATTACGTCCTGAGTTATACAAACATGTTCTTCACCTGCAAAAACACCATCGTCATCGTTCTTCTGATATATCGTCTGGTCGTGGTCCACTGGGAGAGGAAAAAATTAGCCGAGACGGAGGAAGTGACGGTAAACATGCTGCCTCGATACTGCTCTTCGCCCGCCATCTTTGATCATCACGTGAGGCGCACCACCAAAGGGAGGCCAATCGACTCGATATCGCTTAGCAACAGTAACACCCTGAGCACGTGCAGCACGAGGGGTAGCTCGAGGCTTGTGAAACCTTTCAGCTCGTGCAGCAACATTTATGACGTCAAAGCCACCGCGACCACTAGGAACCACAACTCCTATCAAAACTCCAACAATAATTCTTACAACACCTTACGCACAACGGATGATCTGAATTCTCCCGTTTGACGAACAGCTATGCTTTAAGGAATTTTTGACATAACTACTGTCTCGGATTCGGACTCTCCCTGACCGGATTTGGGCGGGGTTGATTATTGCTGTCAACCTTTGTTCTCTGCATTGAAACGATGTGAACGCTTTACTTTTTAAGAAGACAGTCAGGGTCGAAAAGACATGACGAGGTCTCTCATTTGAGCCTCAAAATGTTAAAACGACCTCTTACCTGAGGTCACTCATCAACTAATTATTGAGATCTGAGTTGCTGGCGACTCCAAACAGATCTCATTGTGACTAAGAGTGGAGTTTATTCGTTGTATTGGAACTAACGGGGCTACAGTGCGCAGTCTCCTCATGTTGAAACCAAGGACCAATAGTGGTGCGGAATTTCAACGTCACTTACCGCAAACGATCTTGATAGGAAAACCCCTATATGTTTTTGTGTATGTCTTACAATAATATCGTCTTTGAAGCAATCCACACTGCTAGATCTGCCCCAAGATTCCCCAAGCTTATGGAATTCACTGCCGGTTGCTTGTTTGTACTGGTCGTACCACTGCTTCCTGTGTTATTGATGTTGTGTTGATGACTAGTCATTAATTTCATTGTGACTGCTATCCTCAAAGATATTCCTTTTAGTGCGTGGTATGTGTATCTCATCTTACTGCACTGTATTTTATATTGAGAACTACATTCAGTGTGTGTTTACTGCTGTTGCAAATGATAATCTCAAATATATTTTATCATGGAATTTGACAGATACGTTAGTCACAGAATTCACACATATGGTTTAAATATTACTGCATCACATAACAGAGGGACATTTCTTTTAACTTCTTTAGTTTCATAAAAGTAAGTCTGTCATAGGTCCCTCTATCTCTTGAGAAATACAGCGTAAAAACACCTGCTAAGGGTGGGCAGCCAGGAACCAGAGAGAGAGATTTCCCTTTCTGAATGGGTTAATCCCAAAAGAGCATTGGGATTCTGAGTGAAAGCATACATTATGACACCTTTGTGAAATATTTATGTATCTAAAAAGTATTAAATATTACAGTAAGATGAAATGAGAAAATGCCATCATATTTTATCAGGCATAAATTGTAACATGATATTGTGGTGATATTACTTTTATCATGCCTGCCTGAAATTTTAGCACATAATGAAGCAGGTGAGGTAGTGATATGACATGTTAAAAGAGTCCATTTTGAACTTTTAATATCAATTAAAGAAGTGTTTCACGAAGGCATCAATTAAGAATCTATCACACCTTGAAACACAAAACAATATACAACTGACAAAGGCACAGTAAACTTTCTAGCATGTAGTTATTTTAATAGCAACATAGGAATGAATAATTCTTCTCTCCCAGTCCATAAAGAGTTGTAGGGTTTAATAATACATTACTATCTACAAATGTATTATGGTCAAATAGTGAATGAGAACTGGAATTAAAGCTTGACAGAAACAGACACAAAGTTACTCAACAGTTTTCAGATCCTTGAATGACCTTAAGCTCAAGAATCAAAATCATGCAATCTGCATGCTCATAGTATAATAAAAACTAAAGTGCAACCCAAACCAGTGATACTCAATTCTAATCTTGTAATGACTTAAGAGAATGAGGGTGTGTAAAAACACCACACACAACACTTTTTTCAGATGCTTACAATGTGGATTGTAGTGGTATCCTAGCTCTGGAACATTTCTTGACATCCACCTTCGCTAATTTCAATTTTAAGCCTTTCTCGACCAAGACAGTTGTTATGGCAGTTTGATGCAAAATGCTCACAGACAAGATTATTCATTCAAAGGTACTAAGCTAAGTAACACTTTTTGTAAAATTACTTTTCAGAATGATACATCCCAGCTGTCGACTCTAAAACACAATTGAACTTTATAGTTTAACATTTTGTCACTTTAAAAACAAACATTTTCATATAATGAGCATAGCAATAGGACTGATAGCATGTACTGCCATATGCAAGGTAAAATATTTATAAAATGAGTGATCATGACACGATTCTTACATCCCACAGTTATTTTGTGATATCTGTGCATCTGTTCAGGCCATTCAAAGGAACAAAGAAGTAATCCTTTTGAGTTCATATACTTTTAAAAGAACAGACCCAATTCAATATGATGGAAGAAATGGAGTGATTTAATCTACAGGTAGAGTGACAAGGCAGTGAAACGAACATTAGTTCTTCACTCACAGAGAAAAAAAGAAGCTGTTCTTACATGACATCATACTTTTGGCTTTCTATAAAGATATAGGCATTCCTAGTCTTGATCTAGAAACAAGGGTGCATGCAAAATCTGACTATATTTTGTGTAAACTTCAAAATTAAGTTATGCTACCAAAATTGATAAACGTTATCTAAGCTAAATTTTAATTTCAAGCAAAACATTATAACTGTGGAAAAAAAAAAAAAATAAGAAACTTTAACATTCAAATTATTCTAGAGTTCATTTTCAAAGTCATAGACATGCTTATAATCAAGCTTTCAGGAGAAAAAAGCTATTTGGTTGTTCCACTGACTGTTTGAGATTGTTAATATGAGACATAAAATTCAAACTAAAAAATAACACTTCTGTCTTTTCATTTTTTACTTGAAGACAATAAGCTTATTAGAACCAGGACAAAAACAGCAGTATTTTCCTTAAGATGATAAGGAATAACTGTATGAAAAAAAAGTCACATTTCTATTGAAAAATTACTTGCATGCAAGAATAATTATGGAATATCATTTCAAAAATGTTTCTGGCTACATTCTGTAGCATATACATTTATATATTATAAAACTTACCACATACTGTAAATACAAATATTCATCTATCACAGCTAGGTTTGTTTATTCTGTAAACATTCTTATTCGAACAGCAATTGCATTAACGAGCATACCTGTGTATACAATTAATTAAAGTAAAAGAAGTAGATATTTGGGACTGATTTTGAAGAAAACTGAACAAAATTCTTTTGACTAAATAATAACTGGATGGAATGTCCAAACTGGTGGAAAAAAACACATTACCAGTTCCACCTAATAAATAGCATTGCAAAATAACATGACACTTAAATGTAATCAAAACAACAGTTAGTAATTGTAACAAATACAACCACTGACACTGAATGGGAGAGACATCACATCTGCCAAGTATTACTGAGATGGGGAACAATTTGAAAAATGTTAACTGAGATCACCTTTGTAAGTTAACATCTTAAGACAGAAAAAAAAAAAACAACTGATAATCTGCTGAAAATTGTCTGTTTCAAAATAATGATTTTTTAAAAAAAAGGATACAATGATGTGGTAAGAATAAAAGAAAAACAAAACCTTCAAAAGAAGTAATCATCACCAACATAATAATGGACACATATATTTGATCACATATATACTGCTCCTATTCAGGCTTTCCTTATCAACAGCAATTTCACCAATTATGATAGAAATGGGATATTCTGATTTGAACAGAAAGTGATAAGAACTACCACATAGAACTTAGTAAATATCTGCCTGCCACAAAGGTAAACATCACCAAAATGCCAACAATGTAATATGATCACACACATTTTGCTCCTACAAATCAGCTTGCTCCCTATACTGCTATTTCACCATATATGATAGAGCTGGATATATTGATATGAAAAGAAGGTTGATAAAATACTTCAGATATTGTATACCGAGAATGAACTACATCTTACAGGCAATTTTAAAGTCTAATCCTTATAGTTTCATAAGAAATATTTGATGTTTCAGTTATCACAGATACCAATAATTCAGCAAATAACTGGTATAGTCACAAATAACTATCTCCCTTTATGGTATCTTGCAGATTCTAAACATAAACATAACCGGTTTCATTTCGTCACTGTAGCACCAGTAAGTGGTAACATGTCAAAAAGGGAGATTCATTTATTTAAGAAAGGGACTTATGCAACATTTCTATATCTTTTTAAAGTAAATGAAACTTTCATGGTTGTTAATCAATTGAAGTGTGTTTTTCAAATATCTTAACTTCTGCCGGTCCAAAATGAAAAGATCCATTGTTCAGGAGAGCATTTTTTTGCTAGATTATTCTGTACCGATTTGAATTTGAAATCACAACTTCTGTGTATGTAACAACACTCTTAAAAACATTAAAATTCTGTTTATCTCAAAACTCTATTGGACTGACTTTCCAAGGTTTGCAAATACATTCTTCAGTTACTTCGCAGATCAGTGAAGTTTCAATCTTTTATTGTATCAACAAATTCACAACTAAACTCATTTTTAGTCTGTGTAATATGCAAGCCTGCTTTGTCCCCTCATCAAATTTGCTGTGCTGTTTGAGTAAGAAATGACATTTTTTTTGTTTTTGCTTTTTATAATTCTAGTAATAAGAACAAGTACACCCACTTCAATCACATTTCTCCCCTCACAGTTAATGATCATCTTCAAGATCTTTGGTAAAAATTAAATAAAGACATCATTATTTTGTTGTACATGAAACAATGAAATGGTCATGACAGAGGCTACCACTATTAATCATTTGTATTGCATTGTGCTGTTGCATCAATTCTCTTCATGTTTTCATTATCATATGTTCTGTTTCTTTATTCCCTAACTTGATCTGTGGAAATATTTTTAACCATCTCCACACTACAATTTTTTATCATGCAAGGCTTGCATTTCATCCTGAGAAATAACCTTTGCTCCATACACAACAGACTAATAAGAAAGAAAGAGGATCATTTGTGGTGTGCAAATAGAAATTCATAACTTGATATGATACAAGTATGTGAGCAAGGAGTACGCTTATTTCAAAGATGACGTACCATTTAAGTAAAAATATTTTTAACCTACATGAAATAATGATACATGAACATCACTAAATAAATAGAAACCATACATTAAAAAACAAAATTAACATTAGATGTAATGGAATATGATACACAATTAAACTGAACCAGTTCTGAATGGCTCCTGGAACCATAATGAAAAAAAAAGACAAATGAAACACATTTCCAATTAAATCAAGACTTAAAGGTAAAAGACGACTTACCAAAGCTATTTTATGAGACAGAAAAAACTGAAGCTAAATGAGCTTAAAATCATAATCTGAATATGTGATATGATTTCTATTGCTGCTGTCATTTTCTGCTGTGCTGATTATCTTCCCCCGGGGTGAACAGCTTTCTGCAGACAAAGAACAGATGGCTTTGTGCTTTGCTCCCCCCTGCTGATGTTTACCCAAAAGTTGACATTCGTTCAGAACTTCACTGTATTAACAGTGCTCTTCTCTCTAGGACGTCCTCTGGTCGTTCTCCGCGCTGTTAAAAAAACAAAAAGACAGAAACTTGTTACATCTCTGAAGTAAATAAAACGAAATCAAGATGTGGCAGATTAACTGTGAGCATGCTCCATTTTGTTTTTCTGAAAAAAAACAACAAACTATATTGGGAGGATGAGACTAACTTCATTACTGCTAATGATGGAAAGAAATTGACTAAAGGAGATCTTACATAAAACTAGTGGTGCATCCTGGCAAAATAATAATACAAAAGCAGTTTTTAGCCAAAATGATTGAATATATGCAGAACTATAAATAGAGAACTTGCATCTCCACTTTGACCAAGAAATAACAGTGTATACATTTCGCAGGACCATCCTGAACATACAAGTGACAAACGTTAACATTCCATCGACTCTAGTATCTCCATCTAGTAACACTGTCATTTATAGACTTTTCTCAACTCGATAAACAAGTGATTAGAGGTAATTCTGACAAAAACATGAAAACATATCCCACATCTTTCTTAAGCTACTTTCTTCAAACCATTCATACCCTTTATCTGAACGCATTCTTTTATCGACAACTTCATATTCTCTTCTCAATCAGCTGTCTCTAATGAAGTTCTTATTAAGTATTGCATGACAGAAAGTCACAGCATAGTGACTTCTTATTAGCTACGATCAATCATGGATCAATGATGAAGGGTTTATTACTAATTTAATACCTCATGGTGGGCGAGGCCTAAATCTGCAGTGATTCTGATGGTTAATATGCGACCTTACATAGCTAAGATGACCTTCACAATTTTTTATCCACAAGGCCTATGAAATTTACCTTTTTTACAGCAGGAACGGATATCACATTTTTTTTTCTTTCTGAAGGCAAATGCCGGATTGATCATTAGTAGCAAGTTTTTAATATTTTTCCAGACGACTTAGTTACCTCTCTAAGGTTGAAAAGCATTAAATGAATAGACCACGTTAAAAGAGGACACGCTTCTTATAACCATAAAGGTGATTGATTTGGCTTCAATTAGGGATGTTAGAGGCAAATTGACACTTGAAGAAAGGAGATCTGGAACTTAATAAGATATTTTTGCTGGCCATTAAAAAAAAGTTAAATAAGGGATGGTGGAGGTGATTTTTTTCAGATTATTATGGAAAAGAAATAACTGTATAGCTTTTCTTGAAACAATGCATGAGAGATACCATTTCATGTTGCTGTGTTGATTGTATTTGTATGTAATTTGCAAAGATATTGTCTTTCCTCATTCTTCTTACAGTCTCTGCAATATTTCACATTTCAAGTTTCATATCAAAGCATGGAATGAACCTTTTGTGATTTTAAAAAATCTTTTACTCTCTCTGTGTGAAAAAGACACACAGGTGCGAGGGTTAATATCTTCAAAAAAAAAAAAAAAAAAAGAGACACAATTTTTCAGCATTTCAACATACTGAGAGTTTCTCCCATATTATAGTAACTGTGGTTTGTTCTCATTTCCTTGTTGTATCTGTGACCATGTGACCAAGTTTTGTGATATTTTTATTCATGCAATTGATATAACAATGACGTTACTGCAGAAATCTGTTACTTCATGTATCATACAAATATTATTATGATTCATCACTGCAAATTTATAATAAGGATATATAATGTAACGTTATGCAAAGTTATGTAGTGACTGCATGGGGCACCCGAGTAAACAAAGACAACAAAAGTCCCAAAACAATGAATGGTTCCCAATTTTGTTCAAAGTCAAATACTGTAATCCCATCAAATGAAACATTATTATCGTTCATCAATAATTCATTTGCTGAACCGCACACTAACAAACGGTGGTCTACAAATTTAGGACCATGAGATTATTTTTTTTCCAGCTTTCATTTTTCATCATTATCATGTATCAACCAATCAGTCTGATTTTATACAAAATGGCTGTGCAATAATTAATTTATTTTCTCCCTATAAGAATTAATACAGGGCGAGGCAAACAGTAACCTTACTGAACGCTTTGAAATGGAAGATGGTTTGTTTGATTTTTGCCCTTTTTTGTGTATGTATGCAATTTCATGTCAGCATAAAAAGTCAAGACTTGTTTTTGTTTCTTAGTTTTGAGTGCAATATCATATCATACTTCAATTACAATACAACTCCCAAGTCTTTACATTGTCAAATTTGCAATATTTTAGCTTATTCCATTTATAATGTAGTAATGTATATTATGAATTTATGATGTCTGGCGCCGTGACTTTGACCATATAGTCACTTCATCCCCCACAGATGTGCATTTCATTGTCTTTTTTATACCTGTAGACAGAGGTGTCCGCAGCAGTTCAGAGATCCTAACCTCATCTGACTTAAATGTGATCAGGTCATACTTAAACTAAAAATGTACCAGCAGTCATCAAGTGATAGACCATTATGATGATAAACAATTTCAGATGCAGCAATCTGGATTTTGCTTTTCTTATGGATAATGTGGAACCCAGAATGTAGCAATGTTTGACAGAACAGACAAAGATACAAAAACCCATCTTGTCTCAGGAAATCCTGTTTAGCAAACAATGGAAACAGTATAACCTAGAATTAACTGTGGCTCAACATGTGACAACTTTGTATTTCTGTGAATACCCCCAGTTCATATTCACTAACGTGTATAGAAAACTTCAAGAATATAAATTCATATTAAAACAAGAGATTGATTCTAAACAGAGCTCTTCAGCTGACCGAGATTATAATTTAGGGAAGTGGACAATATGACACACTTTTTGTCATGTTTATTGATATGAAATGTGTTTCAACTATGAAATACTGTTCTTGACAAAGATTAGTTTTGTTCTTACGTAATGATATCTGCAATTGCTTTGTGTCGATGGAAGTTCCCAAAATCTTTGATTGATGAGATTTTTAAGATTTTATACACATTATATCATCGCACTTGTACTGTAATCACATTTCTTGTTTCCAAGGTCATATTTTATAACGTGGATGAATTTCATGTTCATCATATCAGGGAGAGATGATGCATAATAAAAAAAAACTGTCTCACTCATAGGTTAACTGTTAAAGATTCCTGCCAAGAGGAAAAAATTGAAAGAAGTGTTTCCGTGTTAACATGAGACTGGCATATCGAATTGAAGAATTCAGTGTCCTATTTCACACAAACACATCACACGCCCCACAATTCTGGCACTTAAGGCACTGTTGTTGGATCTTATGACATGCAATTACCTCAGAACTGACTAAAACTTATTCAGGCAAATGTTCAGTTATCTTGAAGTATTTCATATAGTTTCACATTCTCTAATGTTATGTCATTTTCATATAATAAATATCATCCCTTTTCCATGAAGTCTGTACACTTCATTACAGTTTACATGCATAATGATCTTATATTTCTGTTGTATTGTTCTGGACTGATTTTGATTAATTGCTTCGTGCCAAAAGTCTACAACTTGTCTTCTCAGCTCATCATTCATAAGCATAAACTCTTTAAATCTTTTTGAACTTGTAGATTATGAGATCTGGTTGTTTTAAGAATAATTCAGTTTGGCCCTATCCTTTAAAATTGTGACAATGATATCTGTGCTCATCTCTAGTTTTTCTGATGTCAAAATAAAATTCTCCTTTGCCCATGCATGTCTCATCACTGGCTGTATTATTCTGTCAAAAGCTCAAAGACAAATAACCCCTTGAAATCTTAATGAAGATTACTGTCTCAAGTGCCACGTTCATAAGCAAAGCAGAGGTTTTTGATGTCCCATTATTATAATTCAAACATTAACACAGGCAGATTGTTTTGTTCACTTGGAGGTAAAACAATGTTGTAGACGTTCTTTGAAATGTCACGACTCTCATACCTGCGGTAACCTAAGTTTGCACACATTGGCACTTCAGACAATTAGGCTCTCATGGGGAGAGATAACAATAAACAGCTGTCAGGGTATTACACCAGTTGAAAATGGAGTCTGTGCATGACTTCCTGGTTTGGATCACATGTTGAAACATGGAACTCACAATATGGTCCAGTGGCATGGCATCAAGCAAGGGAACTAGAGAGATGTGATGGGTGCATTAAATTTGGGCCTGGATGCTGCATACAGGAACATCCTTGCAATTTCAGAGAGAGCTATGGCTTCAGTGCATATATTGTAGGTAAGCCATTACGCCCATGTTGGTGACTTGATGCCAGCTATTTTGACATAATGGTGGCCACACCAGTGATGCACAGGCTCCATTATGCATCTATTCCCTTAGAGCAAAATCTCCATGTCAGTTTCATGGAAACAATGTTTATAATGATAAATATTACTGCTTAAACTATTCTGTTACATTCTGTATCTGCAAAATGTGGCAAATCTGAGAAGATTACAAATGTCAAGTTTTCCGGAGCCCTGATATCAACAAGGAGGCAGAAAAAATGAATTGGCATTTTATTAATTTTCAT
Organism: Ellobium chinense; assembly: GCA_033807755.1. Taxonomy (NCBI): domain Eukaryota; kingdom Metazoa; phylum Mollusca; class Gastropoda; order Ellobiida; family Ellobiidae; genus Ellobium; species Ellobium chinense. Next base: position 79,932 of record JAWQUT010000850.1, read on the forward strand.
ACGTGTGGTTTCTTGATTTCTGAGAATAATAAACAGTTTTCTTTTCTGTAATCATCATTATTTTGATTTTATGGTAAGTAAGATGCATAATATGATAAAGGAGGTGCAATCCTATAATATAAAAATGAAAAGAAAGCGGAACCATGGACGTTTTATTTTCATGCTGCCCGAACATAATAGATTAAAAAATATTGACTGTATTCATGTTTCTTGTTTTATATCATTTGCAATTTTGTAGCTGTCATCTAGGAAAGTCAGGTATGTTTGTTCCTGTGTATGCCATTTATTCACTTTCCTAATGCTCTCCCTCTGGCGCAGTGAAAGTGTGAGTCATAAAACTGTAATTTGCATCACTGATCGATGGTAGCTAGAACACTTAATCCAGCTGTGGTGATACTAAGGGTAACCCTTGCGGTACGGCACATAAATCTGTAGATTCTATCCACTGCCTATGGATAATATGAAAACTGGATAACTCCAGTTGCTTATTTCAAATCGAGCGAAGCGAGCAATGTACAAAGTTTCCTAGCACCAAGGCCATCAGTTGGAAACTTGCACAATGAAGCAATAACAGCATGTAGTTGACCAGTGTGGTCAGATATTCTCACACCAAATGATGGCAAAATGACATTTGACCAAAAACTTCTATGCTCATGTTAAGTAAAAGATGTTCTGAATTAAATGGTAAGCTGGTATGCTAAACCTGAACGACCTAACTTAAAACCTACTATCTGCTTTTCTCTTCTGACACGACCTATATTAAGCCTTTAAGCACGAGAATAAAATTTTTATCACAGGCTGATGATGAACGCTGGAATCCTTAGTGTCAAATTTATTCTCATGTTGGTGGTGACCCAGAAAGCCCTAGTATCAAACCCAAACACTGCATTATTGTCAGGGGAGTGGCAAACTTAACGACTAAGTGGTACGATGGCCGACACTTAAAAACACAGTGCAGGTGTTGCATGGACTGCAGGTGCCTACAGTTAATTCTGGCCTTTATCATGTGTAATCAGTCAAAGTCTGAATATTATCCCTTAAATGTAAAAGTTAGAAAATTTCTGATCTGATTCTGCTAATTTGTTTCATCATACCCTTCAATCTACCTATCCAAACAGTGTTGCTTCCCTTAATGAATCTGAATGCCTGCTTCTAAAACCATCATCAAAGAAATTCAGGACCACACACTTTTACCTAATCAAGATACTGTTTTTAATAATATTACTTCATAATCATTCAATGATTGGTTACTAGTGCTAAGTGTCGCCTACAAACATTTCTAAATGCATCGGCACCAGGCAACTATTTGTGCAGTCTCTGATGTAAAATTTCAATTTACCACAAGCAGAGATGGATACTTTAAAGTTCTGTTAATTACAGCCACCGAAAGTTAGCCCTTTGAAACTTAATGAGCACTACAAACAAAAATCTTCAAACATGAACTCTCTATGTGATGAAACCCTTTGTAAAGTTATTCTTTTAACCAGGTCTGCAACCCCTGGCCCTTAAGTGCAAGACTTGAGGGAGACCACAAGGATAAGAGGATCCCTGAACCAAAGGATAGGAAGCACTGTTAAGCTCCATGCAAACATGATAAGCTTTTTTGGGTAACCTGGGGAAGGAGGCTCCTATCAGAAACTTTTGAGAGAATGGGGTAATGATAGGATAACTAAACCCCTGTGCTAAACTTAAAATTAACAAACACACCCTAACATGTCAAGAAGTCTTACCTCTCTGTCATAGTAGTCATCCCTCTCTCGGGACATAATCCTCTTCTCTCTGTCAAAAAGCTCTTTCTCTGTCTCACACAGATTCTCCTTCAGAGTTTTGATCTCATAGTTTTTGCGTTTTAAAAGTTCGCTCTGCTGCCTTCTCTTCACTGTTGCCTGAGAATACAATTGAGAACAGAAATAGTTGAACATGGTCTCACATCACAGAATTCAGAATCCAGCTGAGCATAGCTTCATAGGGCAGAATTCAAAACACAGCTGACTGTGGACACATATGACAGAATTCTGAATACAATTCGGCATAGACTCATAAATCAAAATTCAAAATACAGTGGAGAATGGCTTCATATGATAGAATTCATTCAACATAGTCTCATTTGTCAGAATTCAGAATACAGCGAAGAATTGCTACTATCTCAATGTGCTGGAACTTATGGGAAATATTTGATATGGAGAAAGAGAAATGCATATCTAAACTATAACAACAACTAAGCAGATTTCTTTGAGTAAGTGAGTTACTGTAAATATACCACTTCCTTAGTGTAGGCTATGAAAGACAAAAAAGACCAGCTTCGTTGCATACATTTCATGCTTCACTGATTTTAGTATAACATTAGATGCATCCTTCTGTGAGAAACTTCATTTCAAGAAAGTCTATTACAAAGCAAGAAAGTCTAATACAAAGCTTGATAAAATGTCAAGAATAAGCATCCTTTCTCTTTTAAACAAACTGAAGAGCGCACAGCTTCACACTAAACTCCATAAAGAAATAAAGTTTAAGGACACAAAATAAAATAAAGTTTAAAACACAAAATAAAAATTACTCCTGTACTTACTTTTGGGTCTTCCACAGGACAGTGATGGCCTCTGTAAGAACCATTGATGTGTGCTCTTTCATTCTCCAGATGGAATGTCTGGAAAGGAAATGGAAATAGAAAAACTCATTGGTGGTAAATTTATCTTGGAGAGGAATAATCCAGGTCCTGTCTACAGGGAGCTTAACTTTATAATCAATTCATCTAAGAGGATATAATGCCTAGAGACAACAGTTCACATGTATCATTGCCATCATTGTTTAGGATACTACAAGAAAGCAATGCTTATGATGAAGGATAATATTCTGATTCCTGCAGGTTTAAATTTAAAAAGGCATTTTTTACTTCAGTATGATACAAGATTACACAAATTCTAAGTTACTCTATCACTTTTTATTTTAACAAAATTTTCAAGAGATACACAAACTAAAAAATTAACTTATTAAATGGAGTCTGCATAACTACTGCAGTTTGAAACACCGAAAGGCTGATTTAGGTCTCATATATCTGAATTTGTTTGTGGCTAACAGATTAATGACTCAATGTAGTGCAAAAGCTTTCTCCTCACCTTTCTCTGCTTGATGGCACTGTTGAGCCGCTTCTCCTGGTTCAACCTGTCTCTAGTTCTGTTCAGAGATTCTCTGAGATACTGAGATTCTTCTGACCTACTTCTCACATCATTCTGTTAAAAGCGAAAAGATCAATCTCAGGAAAATACTGTACCCCAAGTTCTGTATAATTACATACGTATGGGGAATCCTGGTCAGAAGGACTGATCCCAGCTGTAGCTTACAGCGAAGCACTCATTGCACGGCTCAACCGAAGCTATAAGAATGCACTATATATTACTATAGATCTAGATTTTGTCAGCTCCTTTCATTTTTTAGTACTTAAAAGTTAGCTGGGCTGCTCATGAATACTATGGCGGCTGATGACTTGCAATGCAAAATTTATACTTTGCTCCTTAACCACTTCTGAATGCATGAAAATTTGTACAAACTAGTCCCTGTTAATGCGTTATCAATAAAACAGCCTTGGGTGTGGGTTATCTCCCTTGATTATCTGAATGTAGTACATTTAAGTGATGTAATTTTCTAGACAAGAATGGAGTGATGTGGTTAACATGGAATGTGGAATTCCTTGTCAGGATCTCACATCTTCATTAAGCCAGCCATCACACTAAAAATGGCTTACTGAGATGAGAAATATTTCTCTTTACTTGAGATTTTCTCTGAATTTTTGCCTTTGCAAGAGAGTAATCCCCAAAACTTGATACAACAGTGTATCAGACCAGAATAATGCTAGCTACAAACTTTTTACCCATTAAATATACCTAAACTCATCTTTCTGTAGGATAACAATGGAGTGTTATAGTCAAAAAGCAGTCTAGGCGTCGTTTTAAATGGCTACAAGACAATTATAACTTACCGCCAGTTCTTCAACTTGCATGGACTTTCTCTCTGCCAACTCTTGTGATTGCCTGAAAATGTACAGATGGCAACAATGGTATCAAAATGACTTCAATTAATTAGATAAGAATGTTTGCTTAACACTATAATCCTTCAGACATAATTTCAATACAAAGCAAATCCTGTGGCAGTAAGTGCGTTCTGGTTCAAGTGCTGTTTCCACACATATTGTGTTGTCTTGAGGGAAAGCATTTGTGACTGAAACTGACTGGAGAAAAGGGTACCCAGTCTCCCCTCAAACAAAACTTTAAATTTATATCCTCATTCAGTCATTAATTTATTGCCAATTTTCAACATTTCATATAGCTATGTTTCCAAGCCTATAACAATTGCTCCCTTAAGGGGGGGGNGGGGGGCCTTACTCTGAAGAATCTATGTTTTTATTTTTTTTGCTTTTTCTGAGCGTTTCTAATCCTTCCACTCACCTGAGTTTGCCAAGATCCATCTCGTAGCCTTGTAAGAGGTCATCTTTGCGTGCAATTCTCTCCTTCAACACTTGGATGCGATTGGCTAGGAGCTGACAGGCCTTCTCTCTTGTTTCAAGCAAGGTCTCCCGCTCATCTTTAGGAATATGGGCCATTGGGCGCATGCCTTCAATATCCTCCAAGTCCAAGGATGCAGCCATAGCGCGAAGCAATGTCAGGTACTGTGAAGAATGAAAAAAATTAATACTTATTTTGGCTTTACTTCAAAGATGTACCTGGGATGAAAAAAATTAATACTTATTTTGGCTTTACTTCAAAGATGTACCTGGGCTTTATTTATTGTCTCTCAATTTGTATTCCAAGTTTGGGTATAAAAGTATACAATAATCAATGTGAAGGTAGGTGCTGAGGCAGTTTGAAACATTTGTGCGGTCTTAAAATACAGCAGAATCCCATGCTTCAAGCCATATGTCTTTGATTTCCTTGCCCATTGTGTTGCAAAGTTCAAGTCCTATGTTCTATAACTGAATGGTAACTGTACCTCACATACTATACATAGCACATGAACTCATATTTCTGAGCCAGATATTCCACTACAATAAGTGGAACACTTTTCCATAGATGCTGTGGTGATTTCCTACATCATGCAGCTGAGTGACAGAGAAAAGAAAAGGAGGAAAGAACCAGCCCCAAGCTGAGCAAGAAAGACACACGACTACCTCCATTCTGATAACAATAATTATAATACCTTCATACTATTATTACCCCAGTAGGCCAGATCACTCTAGGACTTTGTCACCTTCCTGAGGAATATACAGGGCCGCTGCCTTTAGGAGGCACTGATCATTAAGATTCTGATCTTTCACTACCTACAGCCAGGTACCCCTTTTACAGATGCATGGAACAAAGAGCTCCAGTAAGTACTCACAGTGGCTTCACTACACTCCAGAGCATCCATAGTCTCCCGGTGTGCACTCCTCTCCATATCTGCCTCCACATTAGCTGGAGTGATGAGCCCTCTGGCCTTGCCGATCTCTCGGTCCAGAGATGTTGCACTTTGGATTATCTTATCTTCAGCCAATGCCTGGTTCACTCTCATCTCAGCCAGCTCTTTCTTAAGCAGAACCACCTGCTGCAGAGCCTGGTCTTGTGTAGGCACTGAAAGGGAGAGATACCAAACACAGAGTGCTTTGTTACATGGAAGAGTGAAACAGTCTTGAAAAACATCAAGAAAGATACTAAAAGTCGTACTCAAATGGAATGTTTGGCTTGATTCTGTTGGTCTCAACGGGCCCACATGATTCACAGTACCATGGAAAATGGACAGTGACAAAATGATATGATAGTTGCAAACAATAATTAGAATGGAAGAACATAAGATGTGGGGTAAACTTCATAAAAATGTCAAGAATTGTGATGACATTTTTCCTATTTTCTATGATTGCTAAAGAAAGGAAAAAAATGGTGGTTGAGAAGCAAAAAATATGGGACGGGAGGAAGGAAGACGAAAGTGAAACTTGGGAGAAGGGAAGGAAAGGGAAGGGAAGGGAAGGGAAGGGAAGGGAAGGGACAGACAGGACGGGACGGGACAGGACGGGACGGGACGGGACGGGATGGGACGGGACGGGACGGGATGGGACGGGACGGAACGGGATGGGATGAGATGGGAATGGAAGGGAAGGGAAGGGAAAGGGAGGAAAAGGAAGGAAAATGGATGAGAGAAAAGAGATAAGAAAAGTGATAAGAGCAGGGAAGATGTTAAAGAAGTTACAAGGGACAAAACTATTCAATATATTAAGGTACATGAACAAACACATCATTATGGTGTACATGTTTGTCATGAGACAGTAGAAAAACATAGGGACTTACATGGTGGCCTTGACTGCTCTAAGACCTTGACCTTTGCCCTCAATTCAGCCAGGGCCTCTCTCTGCCTCAAAATGATCTGTTCATGCCTTTCTCCTCTGCACTGGGCGCCAAGGCTGGTCAGCTCTGAAGTGATACGCCCCTGAAACATATATGAGATAAGGCCGTGAAGCTGTGAATCTCATGTGCTCGAAAATCTCTTGGACATGTTACAATATTCTGTTCTGGAGTCCCTTAAGTTCTCTCTATGAGATGCCTTGTAGTCATTCAAAATGTCACTAATGTCACTAGACTGGGAATCAAAACATCAGGCTCAAAAGATGACCAGGGCCATAAGCTGTCAAATGTTTATTTCTGACAAACTTGAGAGTAAAATCACTTCTGTATACAAATAAATACTGGTTTCATGGAGGGATTTCCACCAATTATGGATGGGTCTGATTTTTGTTGTTATTGTAGATTAGATGACTTATATAGTTTAAAACTATTCATGAAACTCAATTTTCTCTCATAGTATATCTCTTTGCCATGAAAAAGCATCCCGTTTCAGGCAAAGTTTCTTGTGAAAAATCACACTGAAACCATGAACAAGATTACTAGGCACACTGCTGACCATAGAAACTTACCTCCTGATCTATGAGATCTAACTGCTTCCTCTGTTCAGCCTTCTCTCTGCTCAGCTCTTCCTCCAGGAGTCTGAGTCGAGAGCTGTTTTCTTCCAATCCATTCTGATACTTGGCAGAGATACTCTTCTCTTTGCTGGAAAGAATAGAGGGAGAACGGTAGTTAGTATTCAGGATATATTTATTGTCCCTAAAAGCAGCTTTATTATTTAGAGAACAGCAAAGAAAATGTGCCAACTATTCTGGTATTAGCTGAACATGACTTCAGGATGACAAGATACAAATTCAACATTCACTGTCTGTAAATAATAGTCCTGTGAGTCCTAAAACTCATTTTAGGCCTTACAAAAGTATTAATTCTAAGTGGCACTTTGCTTAAACTACTCCATAAAACAGAATGAATGAATATTGAAGTTCAGTACTCTGCAACCAGTATTAAACGACTTGCAGAAGCCAATTCCCTGAGTGATATTTCACAGGATTACCAAGCAACCCAGCAAGGCAAGATACAAGTCTGGAAACAGCAATCTCTGGGCTAATATCTATTATCGGGAAATTTTTATCCAGAGATCATCTTTCTTATTTTGCCCACATAACACGCAAATGGAAAATGAAGCTCACTTTACAAAGCCTGCAACCTTAATCTCTTAACAGTGGTTATTTTAAAGCCTGTTTTTCTGACAACAATTTCATCAAGGCAAGACAATGTAGAGGCCCGTCAAAAGTTAAATGAAGTAAATATGAATTTTATTTTCTATAAAAACGAACCAAGAATTTCTAAAATGCTCAAATTTTCAGACAATAGTCCTTCATCAGGGCCGAAAAGTGAAAAGGCAAGAATTTTAGAATTTCTTGTTTCGTTTTTATAGTAAATAAAGTTCTTAGTTCACTTCATTTAACTTTTGATGGGCCTCTACATTGTCTTGCCTTGCCGTTATTTTCCCATCAAGCAATCAATTTTTCGTTTTCTAACAACTTCATACCTCAAATCTGCCTCCAGTTTCTTGATCTCCTCCTTCTGACTATCAATTATCTTGGACAGTTTGGCCATCTGTTGTCTGAGTTCAGTGACCTCAGCCCCCTTCTGAGTGAGCAGCTCACGGTTCCTCTCCATCTCCTGCTTTTGTGACTCACTCATTTCTCCTGAGATATCTGACAGACGTGCAGATGCCCCAGCCAGATCACGACGAAGTCCCATGATCACATCTTGAGAGTCTCTGATCTCCTTCTTCAGAACTGTGTTTTCTTGTCTGTAGAAAAATTGCACAGTAATTTCAATTACTGTTTGAGGGAATAACAGCTGGCCCAATTACTGCATTTAGCATGGTGCTTAAAAAAAAGCAGAAATTAAATTTTGCATCATAGAAATGTTAATTTTTTATTTTTTTTTTAACCTGTGTCACAAACACAATCAACATGCTTCTGTACTGATCATACATTCTATATATTATACCTAAAAATAGCCTGGTCCTTAAAGTATGTTACTTAATGGCAAGTCGCAAGAGCTCCCAACTCCAACTGGGGACTTTTATGTTTTCAATGCAAGCCAGATTAATTGTTAGTAGTAGGATAAAGAATAAATTTACTCTCAATATTACCAGAACTCTACAGAGGTGGACAGAGGTTATCTAGCAACAGCTGAAGACAATGTTATGTAAGTGTGTACCTCTGTTCTTAACCATATAAAACAATTAATTGTTGACCTCATCCATTATTCTTCAACATCTGTTTTCAAAATCTTCATCAACACAGCGCAAGAGCCTTTTATTTGTATGTGATATCTGTGAGATGTGAAACCCACCTGAGAGCATTTACCACATGCTCTAGTGCAGCCAGCTCTTCCCTTGGTCTCTGAACTATGACTTTTGGCTTTGGTGGTGGAGCTGGTTTGGATTTCTCTGCTCTCAATTCTGCAAAAAAAACAACCCAAAGATTATGTCTACTATCCGAAGTCCAACTTGGTCAAAGAAGCAAGACAGTCTAAGTTATCTTCTCCAGTGTATTTTTCACATAGAGTCAATCCATCCCCTGTCACCTCCCCTCCTCTCAAAAGATGATAATGTCACTGATACATAGACAAAAGTTATTATTTAACGAATACAATAAACCGGCACTTTTAGTTTACAGCTTATATACTATGCATTTCTATGCAAACTGGTGCCACTAAGTAAACATTTTGATGCATGTTGAGTCAACTGCATCATCATATTACTCACTGCTAAGCTGTTCTTGATAATCCTTGTTCTTCTTCACCAGTTTCTCCACTCTCTCCTCCATGGTGACAATAGTGACTGAGTGTTGCTTGATCTGTTCTTTGTAAGAGGCCAGATCAGATTCAAACTTAGCTGCCAACTCTTCTTTCTCAGAAGTAAACTGGAACATAAATGATATGTGGTGTCAGAAACATATTTTAGACTGGAGAGGCTAAAAATATGCACAATTGAAGTTTATGCTTTCTCATTAAAATGTGCCCTTTTACACTGTTAATCATAAATACATGGTCTAACTATTCAAATTTACAGTAATTCAACTGCAAAGGCTTGAAGCTGGAGTAATGAGAATTCTTTACACGGCAAAAGCTGGTAAGCTCTTCATCACCCTCAGTATTCTCTAATTAAAAATCATCCATTAGCTTAAAATGTTCTTGTGCATATTTCTTTCTGCAGTCTTAATTGATACAATTTAAAAAGTAGCTGTACAGAAGCAGGAAGTTGATAGTAGACAAATCGCGTGGAGATTACAAACCTTATTGGCATCCTCAACTCGCAGGTGCTCTAGCTTCAGTATCTGGTCCTTCAAATCCCTCTCTGAGTTCCTAAGGGACTCTAATTCACTGAGAACCAAGGATGCTTCTTCCAGCTTGGCCTGGTCTTCTGCTGTTCGCTCTGCCAGAGACTGGGGACAGAATATGACATTACAATGTTTGGTACTGCAATCTCACTGGCATGGATAATTATTCTGGACACCACTGTTAAACTTCTCTTGAGTGGCAGAGATATAGTATCTTAACCTTTTCCTTCAACAGCTGCTAGAAACTGTCTGATTCTGTTTGACAAGACTGGCATATTTTCACATGGATTTCACAGACTTTCATGGCTCTTTGGTCATGAAAACATTTACAGTGGGATGGAAAATGATCTACAACACAAGAGCCTCATTTAACCGAAATTTTTTCTCTCAGCAGCTGCAGTATACCCTGTAGTTCTAAAAATATGTTTCATTACTTATCTCTACTCTGATCACACTAGCATATTACATAATGTCACGCTCATTCCATATTTGTTTTAAGTCAATTTTTGAGGTTTTGAGAAATTAAGCCCTCTCAACCTGTTGTTCAAAGCAAAACAATGAGGCACATGTGGTTTAGCAGGTAAAACTGGGATATATTTACATGTCAAAACTCTATATTTGTATTACAATGTAATAGCAAAAAGAAGATAAATAGACGATCATAGTAATACAGTGTATAAACATCTCAATTCATCAACAAGATAACTTAGGCAAATATGAAATGAGTGTAATGATAAAATGAAATGTGGACTGGAACTGATTTATCACACAAGGATGGTGAGGTTCTTTCAATAGTTCAGTCGAAACCTGGAAAACTTCACTCCTGACCACAGAAAATATTCACCTTGTATGACACATCCCTTCTTAAGAAATGAAAATTCACTATAACAATGACTGAAGAAAATAGTAGGAGGAACATACCCCTCTGAGCTGCTCAAGAGAAGCCTGAAGTTCCTCAATCTTTCTCCTCTCTGCTGCCACAGCACTTTCCCTCTTCTCTGTCTCAGCTGCTTTGATCTCATCAATGGCTATGTTCAGTTTCTCTTCACCTGGAATCACAAAATTATGGCCATAGTATTTTGAATTTCATATTTTAAACACATGGAATTCTAAAAGTTAACCAATTTCTCAATTGTGAGTGACTGCAAGATCAGGTGGCAAGTGATGTCTAATAGTTTCATCCTTCGTCCATTCACTGGTGTTGTGCCATCGGTATATAAAGCTGTGCTTCTTTTCATTTAGTTGTGTCTGCTTTTCATGTGTACTCAGAAGAAGGACTTTTGTCTCAAAATCTGCATCCTCTATATCCAGTCAGAATTGGATTGTCCTATTATTATATTGTAACCTTGGTTTAAATCACGCGTTTTTCAATGAATTTTTACTTCGTAATAGGGATCTTACCACCTATTTACTCTCTAATAGTCTAATGGCAAGCTAGGTCAAAATTTCATGAAGAATATTTAGCGTTAAGGTTATGAGGGATCACTCAACATTCGATCACATTACTTTCCATCATTCTCAAAAGTATTCTCAATGACTATTTCGATAGGAACATACTTAGATCACTCATTTTCTAATCCATTCCACAATGAAATTCTGTAAGAATAATCTGAATGTCAAGCAAGAACTATCTCTTAATTGTGCTGAACTGAAACAGTTCTTTCACTGGCGAGTAACTCAGGTGCATGAAAATGTACCTGCAAGTTTGGTCTTCTCCACAGCATCCTGGATCCTGTTCTCCATCTCCTCCAGGAGTGCCTTTTTCTGTGCTGCCAGTTCTTCTTTGTGAGATGCCTCCAGTTCTGTGATGTGAATCTTCAGCTTGTCTAGCTCACCCAAAGAGGACTCCCACTTGAGAGCTAGCATTTCAATGTGTTTACCAGGATCTGACATGGAAAATGTTGATGTGCAAGAGTTAGCACAGCCATACATGGTATTTAACTTAGAAGTTTAGCAAAAGCTGGTTAAATTCATACATACAAAGAAAACACATTTTGTCCTCTATCAAATTCTTCATAAACACTATTATATATTAATGCAGGAGTGCTCTAATATCTATGCACACATTACTGGTTCTGAAAAATATGAAGTAACTGAACAGCCAGGCTAGTTTGTTCCAAACGTTCCACTACATGTCTTCCCATTTATGATTCCTGGATGAAGTTCATACATAACTGATGCGTGCGCTTGCCCCTTCCTATAAAAATGTTTGCTTGTCAACATACACTGTGCCAAAATTTCTCTTTTCTCTGTGTCCACAGTGGATATATCCAAAAATTTGTTCCTTACATTCCAAATTACATTGAAATCTCAAAGCATTTTTTTCATTCCTCCTTCCCTTATCCTTGTCTCCCCTTTTTCACCAACAACACACCACTGCCCCACTCTCCTTCCCCTCCTATCCACTCCCTACCCGACAAAGAGAAAAAAGACATGCAAAAAAATGATTCAAGAATGAATGTCTTACTTCCAATTACAGAAGCTACTAATTTACCCATCTCCCCTCCCCCAGCTCCCCAAACACACTCACAAACAAAACTGCACATATATCCATATCAAAAATATCTTTTAAGAAAACGATAGATACAGATGCTGAGAAATTACTGCAACACTTCATCATGTACAGAACCTGAAGTAACTTACCATCATTGGAAATCTTCAGGTTGACACCACACTTCTCTAATGCTGCCTCAATCTTGCATTCCCAAGCCAGACTGGCATCCATCATGCTATGAAGCAGATCTCGTATCCAAACAAGGTTCTCATCTGTGTTTGCTGACTGGACAATGCTCATTTCCTGCTTCAGTGAGGCACTTAGCTGGCCATTCTCCTTCAAACGATTCTGATTGAGAGAAAGTATAAAAACATGAGAATGTGTCAATGCCACCAAAACCTACTTACACTTATCTAATTATTTCCATAATCTTGTAATACTATACAAATGATGGGTCACTGTCATTGTTGTCACTGATCTCCCTCATCAGCAAGAAGTACTATCTCTAAGCTTCCTAAATTGCCCCTAAATGACCACTGCATCTTCCTCCACTTGCTCCTAGTAACCCCACATCCCACCATCCGAGATCTTCCCTCTGCTCCTCCTTTGTGTCTTACTTATTTCTTCCAACGTCATGTCATAAAGATCACCTGTTCTCTTCAAAAATGGTCACTCCAACAGCTTCACTGCAGTAAGGCCCAGCCCACAGCTCCAACATAATAAATTTCAAGGGAGTCTGACACCCATTTTCTGTCTAAGAACACTGCAGACCATGGAGGTTTGTCCTTTCAAGAAACTGATCAATAATGACAATTCCTTGCATCTCAAGTTCCAAAATTGCCATGTATTAACCTATGATATAACAGCAATAGAAAAGAAAAGCCCAATCAGAAGTGGGAAATAACCTTTCTCCAGCAGTCTCTGATAGGGCACTTATTCTAGGGTACATTAAATTATGCCAAGAACAAATAAACTTCTTACAATCATCAGTATTTCATTGGTCGAAAGGCATACCAAAGCTGTAATGTTGCCTCAGGTGCAGATGGCTGCTTGTTACAGATATTATAGAGAACAAAATGACTGTCTGCACCTAAGGCGAGCATCACATTCATGGTATAGCATAAAGGCAGAAAGCACTTATGCCCCTATACCCCACCAATGATTACTTACCACACTGGCTTCCAAGACCTCCTGAAGTGTGGCTGCCTGTGCCAGCAACTCCTCTTTGCCAGCTTGGGCTGTGGTGACATCAGACTCCAAATCCTTAATCTTGGCCAAGAGTCTGGCTCTCTCTTCCATCAGCTTCTTCAGGGACTCAATGAGTTCATCATCAGAGATTTCCTTCTCTGGAGCCTTCACACCAGGAGTTGAGAATGTCACCTGAATTACTCGGTTTCTAAATCTTTCAAGCTGTGGATGTAGGAGAGTATTATGATAAATAGAAAGTATACAAAAGAACAAAATAAAAAAAACTTGGAAATGATTTGCAACACTGACAGCCACACTCTGCCACATGTGCTCTCACATGTAAAGGCTCCAAAGGTAAATGAATGGTGGACAACCAAATCGATTGAAAGAATGACATCTGTAAATTGAGTTAACTAATCAGTGCAGATTTTGTAACCACTCTTAGGCTTTATATATGATTTTCAAGTGTGTATGATTTGCTCACTTTATGAAATATTACTAATTATATGTGAATATCATTTGATAGGAAACAAACATATCCAGTGCATGATATGAAGTCATAAATGTATGTAACTTATTTTCAGTGAGTGCAACTATTCCGCAAGTCCATTAATTTTTGTCCAAATCCTTGTCTAAAATAGTTTAAATCAAATAATCAATCCGTTTTCATAACTCTAATCTTGCACACATTAGAGTTTCCATTTTTTTTTTCTTACAAATTTCTAGTCAGGCATGGAAACACTGAAAGGTAAGACCCTGCATTTTCCTTGTTTTAACAAGGACACTTACAGGAATATGCACAGATACCACAGTTAACAGCTCAGAGGTTGTCTGTCACAATATGACCTCTCTTCTAGACTCACATAATAATTATGTTTAATATATAAGCCAACAAAATGTATTGAAAAGCTACTCACCCTCTTCTGTAGCTGTTCCAGATCAACTCGGACAACCCTCTCTGATCTCTGAATGTCAGTGACCTGAACTTTCACAGCATCAAGCTCATTCTGCATCTTGCGCTGGACATCTTTCTCAGCAAATACCTGAGATTTGGTCTTGTCCAGTTCGTCTCTTAGAGCAGCAATAATATCCATCTGTTCCTGAACTTTGTTCTCTGCTGTCTTGAATTTCTGTGAAGATTTAAGACAGCTCCAATAAAAGTACCTATCTTTAATTGTTTAAACCCTGGACTACCTTGGTGCTCAGATGCCCTACCCTGAAGTACACAAACATACACCGGAGGTGGGTGGGTGGGGGACGAGGAGCTTGGGCAAATGAAGATGATTGATCCTGGGGGTCAGGGCTTACAGGGTTTAAAAAAAAAAGATTCCTGAAACAATGAATCTACCAAATTTAATCAGTCTTTATCATCATCCTCATTCTTTCATGCAATTAGACAATGACAGGCTGGTGGCCTGCAATTACCCCACATTTTGGCCAGTGTCCTGCGCTTCAGGCACTTCTGCATTTCAAGGACATGTGATGGCTGACATTCCAGTTATGCAGAGATAGGCTATCTTAGTGAAATACTCATAAGCCCTCTAAAATGAAATGTTTGCGTGTCCAGAGTGGATAAGGATTGCTCAAAAACATGGGTGAATGATTTTCAATGATGACATGAGGGGATTCAGTTTGACTCAATAGTAACCATTTATCTACAAGTTGCATAGACGCTACAGATTTCAAAAGATTTGACTTCATGTAATACAGACACAAAACAATGAGAAAATGCACTCTACCTGTCTGAGGTTAGTCAACTCCTTCTCTCGTGCACTGTTCTCTTCTATAGCCTTAGGACAGTCCTTGGATTTCTGTAATGAGTTTCATTAAAGAATCAGTTTGACGTCTCTTCAGCCCTACGTTGCCAGTTACAGAATAAAACAACTGCACTGGGCAATAGACTGTCAATGTAAGATGTATATGAGGTGACTACTATCATAATTGCCAAGATATAAAGGATAAGACAAAAAAGATACATAGCCTATCCTGTTATACAGTTATGTTAAATGCACATAGGGAAAGGGGAAACAGGTAGAAGAGAGATTAAGAAAGTAGAAAGAGGTGGATTGGAGGAAGGGGTTGACATAATTAGGAGCATGAGAATGAGAACCAAACAGACATAATTTCTTCTAAACTAATCATCATGATAACAGTATACTATAATGAAATATATTATATGGTTATAAGGCAAAAAACAATAAAAATCATAAAAATCAATCATTTACATCTACAGCAAGATTCAGGAAAAGACATAAAGTTGACAAAATGGCCTGTAAAAACTCACAAAAACAAAAACAAAAAAAAAAAGGAAAAATCAGGCGTTATGCTTTTAATACTACTGTTTTCTATATTTAACATTTGATTCAGTCACTATATTCTCTTAAGCCATTGTAAGTACAACTATGGTCCTAAGGGCAAACGATCCATAAAAATGAAAGCTGTATCCAGACTTATCTAATTGTGAATTATGAAGCATGTAGAAAGAATGGTGAGCATAAAAACAAACAAACAAAAAAAACAAAGGTCTTGTGAGTATTGTACACAACGTAGGAGTAAACAATGTTAATTAGTTATATACAAGAATTTAAATGACAACAAAAAAAAAATATGCCACCAATGTCTCATGATCTATCAAGACTAAGTATATAGTGTATTTCAAGAAATAATTACAACATTTCATCGCCTTCCACATGAAAGGGCTTATCCTGATTTTTGACGGTTTTGAGTTATCACCACCAGCACGTAGTGCTATCTCAGAACTATGTTCACACGAAACGGCATATCTCTAGCTCAAATAGTAACGAAGATATATCATAAAATTCCTAAGGGCTTAAGCTAACTATCAATATGATTGAATCAGACATAAATCGCTCTCCTTAAAAACGTGAAAAACAGGGATACGCCCTTTCGTGTGGAAGGTGACGATTTATAACCATGTTGTAAAAGACAGCATTACATATAGGGGGTATAAGACATAATATATTTTCACTGGAACCCTTCCGCCAGGGCTCATATTCATGCATGCTGGATGGTTTGGACAATACAATACAAAAACAACTAAAGACATAAGAGAAAGAACTCTGAGCATGATACCTTATAAGCATCATAGAAAGACCCTGTATATTTCATACATGAAAAGATAAAACAGTGCAAAGCACTGCCTAGAACCATCAACCGATATGATACTTCAATGGTTCAGGCCATGTCACTGTATGTTTTCTTTTCTTTTCAAAGTAAATTATTGATACCCCTGTAGTATTTATTAGTTCTATATGTAATTAAAGAATCTACAGCTGATGCAAATTAAAAAAGTAGAAATACTGTTTTGTGTTTCTTAAGCAGTAATCATATAAAAATAAAGTATGAAGACAATTATTCAAGACCTTTGCAGACTTGCCCGCAATGCAGGTAAGAACAAGTTGTTGGAAGGCTCAGCCATATGCATGCTTTTTAAGATTCTCAAATGCTTTAACTACTTTGATGTGTCAATTTTCAAGATCATTTTCTAAAAACACCCAAATCAGTCTTATTTTTCTAACAGTTATAATATTAATCTGATGTCCAAAAGAAAATGCTTGTATAAGATGATGCTTGTTGACATTGTGAATATATCAGTATATACTGATCTATACAAGTATCCTATGTTGGACCACCAAGAGTGCGAGAAGCGTTGCACATAAACCTACATTTCCATAAATGTTAAAGCAGCTTTGGTTATGAGTTTGAAAGCAAAAATTAAACTTCAAAGATGAAAAAAAAAGCAAATATTGCTGTCCTTGTATGCTACCAGCGAAGACTAAACCTGGGAGAAACCATCATACCGGACAGCAACTGTGGCAATGATAGCACCTATTACTTGGCACATGAAAAGAGGATCGCACAGCTGGTTTGGGTGGGGAGGTAGATCTAGATCTTGAGTATGCAGGAAAAGAAGATCGCACAGGCGGTCTGCCTGGGGGGCAGGGCCGAGGGCAAGTCTGTGTGCAAGTCTGTGTGACAGGCTGTAAGCATGCATGGTACAAATACATGAAACAAGAAACTGCAGCATGTCTGGCAGATTTCAAATGTGTATAGAGTAAAGGCAGGTCATTGCAATAGGGCTCTTCTTGTGCTAGGAGTCACTCATTTTGCTATTCATTAGCCTGATGCCAAAAGTTGAAATCGTTGTTTCGTTCCCCTCCACCAAGATCACCATCAAGTTATAAAAAAGCCAAATGAGTGATTTATCTCCAAACTGGTAATGGATGATTATGAAAGAGAGTATACTATACTTTAAGCGTTGGACAGCTGTAAATCTGTCCTCCTATTCACTATAAGAAGGGCCTTTTATGATCCAAGAGTTTGAGAACTTGGGGCCCAGCAAATTAGGAAAGGCAGGCAACCAGAAGGGGATTAGCAACGCTACATCTCATGATCAGGTCATAGATTTCAAAAGAGCTATTTCAAGCATGCAAACAGAAATTATCCTTTGACATATCTGAGTATGTCATAACTAATAGTAGATATTCTGAAAAGATTCAGGCAGAAGTAAATCGCTAGCAAGGTCTTGGATAGCTGTGCATGTTCAGTATATTAAAGGCATGCATTTATGAAAGAGGGACTGTAAACATAGGCACATCTATCAAGATATTTAAAGTTGAGTTTTGGAGGATCTACTGCAGAATTATTTTCTTTCAGCATGCTTGGCAGGGACTACTTGATTTCATGCTTCTGAAGTACTATGGTTATACATTGTATGGCAAAAGTGCATGAAACATGCCATTCTACTGTATCATGTCACACGAGCTTTATAAGACTAACCATCCTGAGCTAAAGAAGTTATTTGTAAACTGGCTTTCTTACCACATAACTCTGTCTTAGATAAGCAGGAATAAACAGACCCTATAGGATATATGGAGTAGGAGAAAAGTTGGAGAAGTAATGTAAGACACTTAGTACCAAAGTCACAATGAACAAATGACAGAGAAGCAAACAAACAAATAAATTGAATTTAAAAAAAAACACAAACAAACTGAATTTTAAAAAAAAAAACATGCCAAGGAAATTCAAAGACTGCCATATAAATCAGAACACTTGTGAGAGATGGAATTATCAGTGTGTGCCTTGGCAATTTAAGTGAATAAAGAAAATACTGCTGGTTGCTTCTTTTTACCTACCAAACCTCCAAATACATCTTCTCTACTTTCCTTCCCTCTCTCCCCTCCCTCAACCTCAGAAAAAAAAAGGGAAAATAAAGGCTTCATTATTTAATGAACACCCTGCTATAGAAAGGTAACTGCAAAAGGGATAGGGGATGGGAAAAGGAGGGAGGGGGAGGACGGAGGAGAGACTGGAAAAGATGCTATAGTGTGGCAGGAAAAACACTGTGCAAATTACATAAGCCATCACCAAAGATAAGGATCATTAATATGATATAATAAGAGACCAGTTGATGGTTGCCAAAGCAAGAGGATGGAACACAGAAGCTGCAAACAGTGGAAGAAAAGCATTTAAGCCAATTCTCAACAACAATTCCAATGTTATGTTATGTATTTTCTGCACCCCTCCCCAATCCTGTATAGAGTGCATGGTAAAAGAATTCTCAGACAAATGTATGTGGCATATATAAAGCACAATTAATAAACCACTGGATTTAAGGAGTCTTAACTCTGGTGAAGGGATGAGATGAAAGGACTAACACACCAATTATTTTCTTGGAAGATCCACTTTAAAGTATACAAACAAACACCATTTTATTTGAAAACAAGACCTATCTCTAAAACAGCCAAGTTCAGTTATACATGGGTAAGAAAATCAACTCAAGTAGACGTTTTACATGCAGCATCTCAGACTATCTGTAACATGTAATAAAACCATGCTCAGAAACGCATATCTGTGTTAGACAAAACACTTATCTCAGATCAAAACCATGAAACTTTGGCTGAGGCATTGAAAGCGTCACCTGTGCCATGGGTGACAGCAAACAAAACTGCCAATGATAACAAAAACTAGAAATAAGCCCAAAGATCTTCAAGGAAGACCACGTCCATATCACATATTGTGTATAAGAATAAGTCAATCAATCACAGGCCATGAAAAACTAGTTCAATTTGCATGTCGCTTTGGCTGATAAACTGTAAATCCAATTTGGACATCAATCTACCAAAAAATGCTACTGGCAATGAACAGAATGTTAGCATATCAAATGCCTCTGATTCAGGATTATCCTGCTGGATCATCTCTGAGTAGATGAATGAGTTGGGTAACTGAATACTGAGGTAGCATGTGAGATATTTCCGCTGTAAGACTATATAGTTGATCAAAACCTCAGTAATGTAAATTACGCAAGAGAAAACTGACAAGAAATTAGCCCCTGACCATCAGATAACAATCTATAAGAGGTGAGATCAAAGAGCTGATGGACAAATTGGGTCAACAGAAACAAAGTGTATGTCTGTAGTAAGTCATTTCGCTTGAAAACCATAAAAGCTTTCAAACTTCAGTTAAGAAGATTTTTTCAAGAGAAAACGGACATAGTAATGGCACTGGATTCTGTATTAGAATAGTAAATGGGTAGATTTATGAGTTGATGGAAGGTTGAGTCATCAGAAACTAAGTATCATATCAGCTGAAACACCAAAGCAAAGAAAATTACGCATGACAGAACTGACAAGACATTTATATTGGGTCCCCACACCGGAATATGTTAAAGGGGTAGATATGTGAATTCAGTGAAAGGTTGGGTCAACAGAAACTGAGTATGCTTGTGAGTCATTTCAGCTGAATCACCATAGACCAAATCAAACCTCAATCAAGAAAGTTATGCAAGAGAAAACAGATAAGGTGGTGGCATCTGACCCTCACATTAGAATATAGATGAGGACTAGATCTGCGGGTTGCTGGAGCATGTGCGTGATGCTCTCTCCTCTCTTCACATGCAGGAATGACTGTCTCAAACCAGTTCCACTTGAACAGAAACGAAAAATCCTCAAGCAACAGTTTCAGCTCTACTCTCTAATGCAACAATTTATGGAAATGCTTGCATGAGATTTACACGACCAAACACTGAACCTGAACAGTAATGTGCAATTCACACCACTTTAAGAACAAAGAAAACTCCCAATGCAAAATATTTCACAATGATTGCTCCATCAACCTTGGGTGGGAGAACCATCTGCATTTCTCCTACTTGTGAAATTTCATGAGAATAATAAACTTGCCAAGCAGATGGTTCACAAAGGCTTATTTCAAAAAGTGACTGTATAATATAACTGTCCAATAACAATGCACTAACAAGAAGGAAATAATGCAAAAAGTATCAAATCATTTCTGCTGCCACTGGCACCTCTATGTCCTATGCTTCATCATTTGGGACACTTTCATAATTCTCAGTAGCCCACACATAAAACGGTGTACAGTAACATTTATGCTAGAACTCTCTAGTCTTGAGGAAAACATCCATTGAATTTAAACACCACATTCAAAAACTTCATAGAATTGTTTGAAATTCAGGGCGAGCAATTTTTATTGTAGACATTAAATATGTTCATCTGATAAAGTGGCTCCTCTGTAACCTGACAAACAGATATTTCAGTTCAAAATCACAGAAGCTTAGAAGAGTGGAGGACAATACAGATACGCCCTAGATGGCCACAGCACTCACACTGGGACTATGAGGATATTACGGGTACTCACCCTGGCACTGCCACTGGACATCTGAATGTCCCTCTCTCTGATCTCCTTCTTAAGAACTTCTATCTCACGGGTGAGTCGGCTGATGGTGCTGTCCTGAGAAGAGTTAAAACAGGACATGAGATGAAGGGGGTGGCTTATAATTTCCTGGCCTGTATCAACTCTTTAGTTTGATGGAACAAAAGTGAGGAGATTACAGCGAATGGAATTTGCAGTTTGCTAGGAATTATCAATGCTCATATATTACAAATTTCTGTGCTGTGAAAAGTTTGAACAGACAGGTGCCTAACTGTGGAGTGGGGGAAGGGGGAAGTGAGGAGGAGGAGAATGACAAAATGTAGATTCAGTTTCTATATTACACTTTATGCTATAAATAAACATGTCATTAGTGGCACCTATGGTGTCTTCACTGAGTCCCTGTGATGAAGATATTATATTACAGCCCTGTATATTGTGATGACTGTGATGAAGTCAGAAAGATTGTTATTAGATAGTACAATATCTGGTTTGTACTATTTTTAAATTCTGATGAAACTAATTTGTACCTTTTATGATTTTCTTGAATCATTAAAAATCAATATAGTCCTGTTCACTTACTTTCTGTTTAAATTTTTCATCAGTATTTGACAGTTATAACAATGCTCATTGTTTATCTAAATTATATCAATGCATAATGTTACAAGAATGACTGCCGAATTCGCTCTTCTTTTAGCACAAATACATTACATTAGTATGAACATACTGGAAACTATGAAACAAGAGCTGCATGCTCATGACTGATATTATATTAATATACAAAATTAAAGTTGCCCATGATGTAACATTCTGTTGTTTGTAAATGTGGTACAAACATTCCCCAAGGTAAAAATTACCACATTCAGTCCCAACACCAAATATTTAATTCCAACAGAGGGTGAAAGTCTATCTGTTTAACTGCCAAATATGGCTGATACATCAGATAGAAGAAAAGGACAGGAAAAATTAAAGAAGGAAAAATTATAGAAACAATTCCAACAGAGACACTGATAATGAAAGAGTATTAATGATGTTTGGCAAGGCAATGGAGATTTTGGGGAAGGGGAAGGGGAGAAGAGAGTTTTAGAGAGACAGTGTGATAGTGGAGTTAANTACAAGAATGACTGCCGAATTCGCTCTTCTTTTAGCACAAATACATTACATTAGTAAGAACATACTGGAAACTATGAAAAAAGAGCTGCATGCTCATGACTGATACTATAGTAATATACAAAATTAAAGTTGCCCACGATGTAACATTCTGTTGTTTGTAAATGTGGTACAAACATTCCCCAAGGTAAAAATTACCACATTCAGTCCCAACACCAAAAATTTAATTCCAACAGAGGGTGAAAGTCTATCTGTTTAACTGCCAAATATGGCTGATACATCAGACAGAAGAAAAGGACAGGAAAAATTAAAGAAGGAAAAATTATAGAAACAATTCCAACAGAGACACTGATAATGAAAGAGTATTAATGATGTTTGGCAAGGCAATGGAGATTTTGGGGAAGGGGAAGGGGAGAAGAGAGTTTTAGAGAGACAGTGTGATAGTGGAGTTAAAGAGAAACAATATTTAGCAATATCAGATACGTCACTTATCAACAGAAAAAAAGTGACTAGGAAAAGAGCAAAAGGGTAAGTGGTAAAGAGAGATAGAGATGGATCATTGCATTTATGCAGGGCATCCAGTCCCTGTCCCCACAATGCCTCCACTTGCTGGCTCTGCTCTCACAACATTTTCACTTCCAGTCCAAACCCCAATGCTTCTTTCCTTGCCCACAGAAAAGTAGGCAAAGATAAAGGTTGAGACAAAATGTAATGAAAGATCCCAATGGGTTGTAAGGCAGGTGACAGATCCATCCTAACTTGCACGGTAAATCTTACAGTTTAGATCGTGCTAAACACACTGGCAGTGTCAGAATAAAAAAAGAAATAGATATATTGATTTTGTGAAAGACGACAGGGCCATTAACAAAGGAGTGAAAAAGAAATACTGTTCAGTAAACACAACGTCTGGAAACTATCAGAAAACGTTTTCACCTTATCATAAACAGTGAATGAGAGATATATCGTTGCAGCAATGATTCTAAACACATATTACAGTCATATTATTATTGTAATGGCATGTTTGTAGTGAAGGGTTCTTCAGTATTTAACTTGCTTCATGATAACGTGATATTGGATTTTCAATAAAATAACAGACACACAGGCTTTATCCATAATATCTGTATGCTATCTCTGTCTGATAAATTATACTCTATGAAGTGGTGAAGTATGCTTATTCTATTCTTTACACTAAGCTGACACTCTGCATGTACTATCTTTAAACACAGCCTCATGTAGCAACTAAAAAAAATATTCAGCGCGGGTGCAATTTATAATGTGGCCCTATTAGTTGGATTTGCTAAAACTGAGGAAAATTATGTTTTCTGAAAACTGTTACATTTAAACAAAAGTGCTCTTCAGTAAAATGATTAGGCAGACTGTTGCAATTAAACAAGATTCACTGTGTTAATCATATCCTATTATACGTATCATTCATGTTCATGTAGAAAGTTATATCTCTAAATCAACAGGTATGACGTGCTACTAATACCACATGTATTTGGATAATTTATCAACAAATTACAGAGCTGTGAGTGAGAAAGCTTGACAACACACTCTATTACTGTTTGGACACTTGTGATATAATATATCTAGCTGCTCAAAACGCCACTATATATTCCAGTTTTGATGCAACCATTTCATATCTATAAACTGAAATCAAAGAAATTCAGACTATGAACTCAAACACTTTCCCTATGATCATTGTCTTCTTATCAGTATGTACACATAAAGACATGCACTTGATCGATGAGTCCATACTATGCCAATAAACTTGTTTTTTACCCCCTTTGTAGCCTTATTGGTCTATTCGACCAATAAGGAACTCCCCCGTAGAAAAGTCACGACAGGAAAAAAAAGATGAAGCTCTTCATAAAACTTCCTGGTCCTGGCACTATGCAGGAACTGAATCACATGAAGTTGAAGTTTCACAGATGTCCTTCTATACACCACATACAATGTATCATGTATTTTAGATTATATAAATGCTGGGAAAAACTATCATATAATTATTCCTGTGCTGTAAACATTTTGGTAACATTATCAAACAAATGGCTTCATCTCTATAAATTGCCACCCTGAGGTGTGATCTTCAACTCTTTTGTAGTCAGACTTGAAGGGAACTGGATCACATCTAGGTCAGGACTCACTGATGTCCTCCATATACCACACAAATGTATCTAGACTACACAAATGCCGGGAAATTCTACCAAATAATTATTTGTGTGCTATATTGGTAATATCAGCAAAGCCCAGGGCCGCATTTCTATATTATCAAACAAAAACAAAAGGCTTGAGCTCAATTCCTATTACAGCCAAACTCTGAGGGAACTGGGTCACATCTAAGTCAGGACCCACAGATGTCCTTCCATAAACCACACAAAAGTATCTAGACTACACAAATTCTGGGAAAACTACCAAATAATTATCTGTGTGCTGTAGATATGTTGGTAACATCAGCAAGCATTAGGCTGCATCTCTGCATTATCAAACAGAAACCCAAAGGCTTGATCTTCATCCCACTTAGGGCCAAATTATACACTCCTGCAGGACTCTTCCATTTCAGATTATAAAATGAAACCTGTTGGTCCTAGTAAACAAATATAAATTTGCCATATACAAGCATTTTCTTCCATTACATAAGCTGATTCAAATTTATGACAGAACGCGAGCTAACCAGCTACAGTATTTATTCATTCATTTGCATTTCAGTATGCCATGTGTGAGTCTATGGCGATGAATACTCTCAGTGTGCAGCAAAGGTAAGTGAAAGAAAACAAAGAGCATTGCATTCACTAGCAAGGCTTGGTGCTGCTCATTATAATTAAGTTACTGGTGCAAAGAAAATGACAGTCATGTATGGCAGTTCAAGAAATCAAGCAGGATTTTTTTTATAAGCTACTTTGCACTCACTTAATGAAAATTAAAATTGACAAAGCAAACACCCTGAGAGGAAAACAAACAGATAAGCAAAATTTCTGGCCAATTAGTGCAAAAGTAGTGAGAGTACTATGATCATAAATTTCCACAGGGTTTTTAGACATTGTAGTTGATTCTGCCTGGCATCATGAGCTCCTTGCACAGGGGCAAGGGCTGAATATTTAAAGGATTTGTGGCAATATCCCAGGACTCTCCCACCAAGGCTTGATGTAAGGTTAAGGGCATGCTAGGGTATGGTTAGGGGGAATAAAGACACACTCTAAACAGTCCCAAACCATCACTGTTACCTTTCCGTGTGCTTTCTGTAATTGTATGGCAAGACATATTCTACTGTTATTAAGGGGGAGGAATGTGAGCCCAGTCTGATAATTGTTCAAATGTTACATAATACCTTGGGAAGTGTGCCAATAGGAATTTTTACCAAATTATTGTAAAAGATCAATTTGTAAAGACAGGCCAAAAAAAAACCTGACATGAGAAAATTTCTTATCCCTACCGGGCTTGAGTCAAGGGCCTCTCGGCTTGCAAGACTGAATGTGAAATCACTACACCACAGGGATGCTAACTTCACAGCAATTTAATCCTAAAATACCTACTGCCTGAATATTGTAAGCAAAGTGTTTGCACGTGACCCTGACACACTTCACAACCGCCCCAGTTTCTCTTTTCTAATATTATCCCTAACCTTCTCCCAAGCACTAGGTGAGAGCATCCTCAGATATTGCCTGATATGTCATAACCTATCAGAGATATAATTATGGAAACCAGAGAGGACATATGATTGATGTCTGTCGTTAGACTAATGATGAACTATAATACTGAGTTATGAGGTAGTGAAAGAACATTGTTTTGTTCCAACTTGATGACAAACTTTGGCCATTGGAACACTGCTGATGCCCTTGCCTCCAGATGTTACCAACTATGTACTAAACTAAACACTCAGACCACGAATCTGATTTGCACAATACATAAGTGAAATATGTTGTGTGAGAAAGATTTACAGTGTGCTCATAAAACCATGTCCCAAGATATAAGTTCATCCTTGTAAGTCCCTTCACATACCCTCTGGCCCATTTCAGTGAAATAACAAACTGCGGCATACAGCATAATATGGTGATTGCTAGCCATGCAGTTGAAAAATTAAGAAAAGAAAAGCTTGACAGAACTGATTTAAAAGTAGAAAACAGAAATATACAAGATGGCGTACAGCTTGCGTGCTTCAGATTTATACCTTTTCCGCTAATTCTTGCAAGCAGGCTCCCACAGTCTGTGAAATTCGTCATAATCATTATATTCATTTATCTGTTTAGCAAAGTATACTCTTAACCCACAATATTTCTTAAAAATCTGTGTATTTATCAGTGGTGTTGGAAGATATAATAGAATGAGACGTATGGTAGACACCATAAGAGATGGAGAGAAATCACAGTTGGAGGCCACAGATATTACAGAGAAAAAACAAGAGTGCTGAAGAAAGATGAAAAAGAATGCGGAAACAGCTAGAAGAGACAGACAGAAAGCAAAGCATGCTCTGATAATTACAGAATAAAGCAAGGCCACATGAGGCAGAAGGGTAGGCTGGAGAGAGTGCAGAAAGAGGCCAAGAAGGGGCACAAGTGGAAAGAAAATGCACTAACCAAAGCGAGACATAGACTCCTAATACATTAATTCATTTTCTTAACATGTTGAGCATGAAAACATCCCTGAAATCAAAGTGTGTATTATGAGAATAATTGAATTCCTAAGCAAAAGCAGCCACATAAAGCCAATTACACATTTCAACCTCTGTGCCATTAGTAGACTTCATTCTCACCCTGATGTATTATTGCTGCTCCCTGCTCTCCTCTACTCCCCCCCCCCCCCCCCCCCCNATCCAACTTTCTTCTTCCAACAACAAAAATGGAAAAATAACAATCCAGGTCCAGATTCCTTATCGCCCATCCCAAGACAACCACCAAAAGAACAAAACAAGAAAAAAAAAAATGTTCCCTGTCTTCAGAATCTAAACATGAGGTCTACATCAAGGCAGTAGTTTCAAATGTTTAAATGGCAAAGCAAACAATCTGAGTATTGAGAGACATAATGTATGTAATAATAAAAGCATAAGGTTAATAAACTCTAGTCAAGATATTTTCATCTATTTACTTCACAAACCTAAGGATTATGATAAGAACATCATGCATTGTTCTTCTACAGTTGGTATATGTCAAATACTCAGAGCCTATGAACAAATCTTTCTAGGCTAACTACAGATGTTTTATAAAACAAAAATAGCCTCTCTGAAGTAAACAGACAATACTGGCCGGGCATTCTTGCGAGTGTAGGTTAGCTATCAGCAATGCATTAAATGTGTATGTGTTATGCAAGCTTTTGGGCCCACTAAATGGCGGTGGAAACATGCAATTTTTTGTATCTCTGATTCATTTCATTATGCCTTTACCATCAAGGTAAATTTGCTCTCAGATTTTTTTTAAAACTCACAATATACTAAGAATTAGTAAAATCTACATTAGGTGTGTGTATGTGCTTCTGTAAGGCTTAAAAAAATGCCTGCAAATATGTAAACTTATTAGAAAGCTATGAATTCTCTGGCACCTTCTCTAAGTATGCATGTAAGAATATGAATGTGTCTGTGTGTGTATGTGTGGCTAAATGAGAAAATAGGGAGAGGGGAGGAAGGTGGGAATGGGTGGTCAATAAGTATTACCATGTTCCTAGTTTAAACAATAATCAAATTTTGTCACTGTGAGCGCTGATTAGAAAGGTGTTCTAGTCTTCTATGCATAGCAGCTAAGTGTGTCATGCACTACAACTCACTGGATCTTCATCTTCAAGGTCCTCAAAGCTTTCCAACACCTAGTAAATCAGTTTCAGTTTTAGCATATTTGTGAACTGCCACAAACGGAAGAACGGAGAAATCTGAATTTATGTAACCTTATGACAATTTTTTAAAGATTCCTACTGCCTGTGTTTGGTTAGCTTTGCTAACTTTGATATATCTTTAACTTCATTAAAGTTTCAAACCATTATAGAAAAGCGATTTTTTTTTGCCAACATCTGTACTGTCATTAATCTTCATTGTACTTTACAAAAAAGTACACAGGGAGTATGCCCTGAAGTCTAACAGATGACATTCTCCTAGAACAAAATGTCTAACATATAAATAAGGATTGATGACAATAAAATCCTTTTCAAAAGAATAGCATCTGTCAGACCTTGGAACATGTGATTTCAACTATGACAATAAAATACTCTAAGCTTATTGTTTCTGTTAGACCTCAGGACTTACCAATGGGAATAACAGAAATGTATGTACATTTGTGAGCCCACATTTGCACATTTTAAATTTTAAAACCACTGAAAGCTAAGCAATGATGCAATTGGTTTCAGGGCAAATTTTCAGAAATTCAATAATTACGGCTTTTGAAATACTTTCTGGGTCCTACACACCCATGGTGTACGGCGCAGGTTAAAATGAATAAAAACAACTGAACAATGTAGCTAGTATATGTAAAACATAAATGTTAGACAAAAGCAAGAAACATTTTTGTTAAGCTTTTAAACACTTCAAGAGATTGCTGAAAAAAAGAATATAATTCAGTCACAGTGCAGAAAGAAGCCCATGCAGTGCGCTCATACAATATTGAGAGATCACTATAGAAATCAGGCAAGTACACTGCCTTGGAGTAAACATAGCAATGGATACTTGAAGAGAGATGAAACTATATTCAAGAGATACAGAAGCAAATGTCTCCCTCTCAACTTCTTCTCCTTCTCCTTCTGTGTTGAGTAAGAGACAGTCCCTATCATTCAGTACAGGCATTCTACATTCTCGGGAATCTATCTTGACTGAAATGTGTGTAGTCGCACCTCAGCTCTAAATTCCACACACTTAAGCTCATGCTCCAACACACTTTTTATGACACTGGTTGCTTTAGATTGTTATGTTTAGGAATATCTGGCAATGTCTTCAGGGCTCCCTCTATGCTCTGAATCATGTGTAATGTTTTGGAATGGTGCTTGTCTTGTATAAAGAATTATCATGATAGACATGTCTGAGTGAACACAATTTTAGTCAAACAAATCATTAGTGAAAAAACCTATATCAAACTTAAATTATCAATATCTTACACTTTGCTGAAGGTTTACCTTGTTGGACATATCTCTCTGCATTTGGGTCACCAGTCCCGAGGTAATGTTTTTGTCTTTTCTCGCTCGTTCCAGTTCACTCCTCAGCTGAGTTATCTCCTTCACTCGTTCTCCCAGCTCTTGCCTGAGAAGAGCTGGACTGTTGGATTTGTCAGTCTGCAGTTTTTGTAGCTATATGGACAAAGACATAAGAAACATTGTGTTTTGTTATTAACTCATAATAACCTCAGAATGGCCTAAAAGGATTTCATTACCACTTTAAAATATGACGGGCTCTGTGACAAAATGTGACAATCACCAATAGAGAGACAGCAAAAGAGATCAGTAACAGAGCATGTTTTTGAAAGAATGGCAGAATTTAGGAGAAACAATGGAAATGTGCATGTATACTACGTATTCCTGCTGCTACCTGAGTTGGCAAAATATGCTAAAAGTTGCATCTGGTGAACAATGCATTTTATCATAAAGCTTCTCATATACATTCCTTAATCTAATATGCTTCAACATTTGATCCCATTATACACAACAATTGACCCAGCTTATCAGTGCAGAAAGGATCATATATGTCACATAGACAAATGAAAGAGATGCACCGTTTAAGGTGAGGAACAATGACATAAAGTTTCATTGACAGTGGGTCAGAATGCACTAATGTGAGTTATCTGGTCAAAAAAAGAGAACAAAATTATCAACAAAGTTTCCTTGTCTAACTGGTTTAATTAATTATTTGATTATGTGAGTGTGTATTACAAAAACACAAATCCTCCAAGATCTAAAATTCCACGCACAAATAATTCCATGAGCATGGATGAATTAAGAAGTAAAAAAGCACCCCAGGCAGTACTTCATTGTTAGATACAAAACATAGTTCAAAACACAATCTATTATCACAGATGGCCGCAGCCCCCATCTTATCAGAAAGAGTCTTGTTCTATCCTTCAAACAATTAGTTCTCTTTGCAGAAATCCAAACAAAACATAAAGTTCTTACCTGTTCCCTGAGTGCTGCAATCTCTCCTTTTTTGGCACTAACTTCTGTCTCTAAATGCAGCAACTTTGCTGACATATCTGTGTCCCCACCCATAATGATGGAGGGTTCTTGACGAACTTTGTTCTGTCATAAAGAATGGACACCATTACCAATTTGTATAACTCCTTGTAACCAATGTGATGACAACAGCACTGGCATAAAAAACATACATGAAGCAAACAGATTTTACTGATAAAATGCTGTCTGATAAGAATTCAAAGCGCAAAAAGTCTAATATCCAAATGATACATGAGCACCAACAACATACACATCATATAGATTTTGCTACTCATGATGTTGCCTAACCCATTCCTCCACACTTGCTTTAAAATGTATACAGTCTTGGCATGCCACACAATAAAGGTTCACACAGAAGCAATGCCACCTCATGCACAGTCATATTCTTATCATTGCAACAGGCCATATCGCTCATTCAGTTTTTCCTGATCAATGTGCAGAATTGATGCAATGATCACTCACAGATCATTAATAATTGTTTTCAGTAGAGATGGCCATCTTTCCAGTTTACAGATCAGTGGATCAAGCAAAATGTGTAGAACATGCTACATCTTGGGACCTACAATGTAATTGCCATTCACAGAATGAAAGCAACCAACAGTCACTTGATCACAGGTCTCACAATGCTGTCATTCCCAGACATTCAACAATGGTCAAGACAGTGTCTGACATTTGGTCCAAAAGCACTTGTGACCTGCCAAACTGAATCAGATTTTGACTGACCAAAATGACAAAACATTCTGACAGTAATGATATGTACATGTTAGACTGACAGACATTTGGTCCAACACATTCTAATTTTCTGCTGGACCAGGTCAATTTTCAATGGTCAGGACCAACAGTCCTGCATTTGTTGACATGCCTGCATTCCATCTTACTGTGGTATCTAATTCCAGTACCTGAAGTTCCTCAATCTGTTGCTGTAGTTGCTGGATAAGTGTGTCCTTGCGGAAGGACTCAAACTCAAAACTGCGTAACCGGGTCACCTCCTCTGTCAGTTGTGTGATCTTCTGATCCTGGTAAATTACAAATATTTGACATCATTATGGCAAAACAATTCTTTTTTTTTTAATCATCCCATCACATGTAAGAGCTTACAAGCATAAACTAGGTGGGTGTCAAAAGGGGAGAGTGTTCCGTTATTTTGTAGGCCAATTTTCAATCATTTTTGACTAAACAGAAATTAGACCATACTATATACACATTTTAGATATAACCATAGCCATCTGCCATTATGACAGAAGCATGCTGAGAACATGTTTCTGTTGTACTCTGTGTAGTATTTCACCTCAAAAAAAAAAATCTGAATTTAACTTCAGAGGCTTTACTAACACTTCAGACTGACAAGTGTGTCGCATTTTCATCAGCCAACAACAGAATGAATAAATAAGATGTCCATAAAATTGAGCAGATGTTTCATCACCTCTAATACATGCATCCTTCCTACGTCCATTTGGTATAATCCAAAGTATGCTTAGGATAATGGTTAAGAGCAGAGTATGGGTGAGGAGAGAATTAGATTAGTATGAGGGTCATACAATATTGTTGAAACAGTTCTCCAGACCGAGAAATCATATGATTCACCCTTTAAATTCAACATCTCCCTCAGAAGTTCACTGAATACATGCCAATACCTCCTCATTCCTTGCCCAGAAACCACAGAGAATTTAAGAAAAATCTAAAAAATCCCCCCCNCCCCCCCCCCATTTTCAGATCATCGGCCATAATCTTGACATGGTAGGGAAATGCCCCAAACTCCCAAACTCATATGATCTGGAGAAAACACCAGTTCAAGGACTCTTCCAAAGGCATTTTCTCTTATCAAAACCTGTCCCTAGCATTCTGCCGTCCAAAGGCAAACCGACGTAACTTGATTTTTGTAGTTTTGAGAAAATTGGCTTTAACTTTCATTTCTCAGCCTTTCAAAACTAATGAAACGAGACAAATCTAGTTTGAAATTTCTGGTTCTAATGGGGCACACATTTTTTTCTGACAATATGTTGCTCACCTACATTATAAAATTTTGGCGCCAAAGCAGAAACGCTGTTTTGCCATCGTTGTTTACATATAATTTGAGACTTTTGCCACAAAGGCGAAACGGCGTAACTAGTCACTTTGGAACCCACCATTGTTAATTACTTCATTGTTTAGATCGATTATGCAATGAAGGGACCGAAAGCGCCAAAAAAAATCACGCAACTCATTTTTTAAGAAAATCAAAACATAACAAAAGCAACGCTAAACGTTCAAATGTTTCATTATCGTATAATTATGTAATTATCACATCGGAGGGCAGATATAAACCATTTGGAACATGCTCCCGTTGTAGTGATGGACCACAGGATTGTAGCTCTTGATATGTGTGCGAATATCTTCAGCATCAAGTTTATTGCCTGGCGTATGTCTGCCTCTTTTGTCGACGCCGGGACTCAGTGATTCTAGGCTAGCACTCTCCAAAATTCCTATGATGACACTGTCACTTTTACTGTTCAAGCCGAGAGTAGGGAAACTTTAAGGAAACTGTCCTCAGTGCCGTCAACCTCTCGCTGTAAGTGACACTTGAACCTCAGGGTTCTTCTTGAGCCATCTTTAGTTGTTATATTGTGCCGTATTTGTGTGCTCCACACTTGACCACACCCAAGATCTCCTTTCTGTTGGAGACATGGACCAGAACTGCTGATTGATTAAAACTCTGTCATCTTCTGCAAATTTTTGGTACAGGCAAGCTTGCACGTATATCTGCACCCATCTTTGACCTCATGTGATAAGGCATCTCACTCCTTTCTTTTCCCTGTTGTCCTGAGGCGTTTCATTTTTCTTCGTGGCTGAGTGTCTCCTGCTTCGACTTCTATCTGGCTTTCTACTACCGGAGGAACAACAACTTTTTTCAAGGGCAATGGAAAATGTCAATGTTTGTGGAATGTTAAGATTCGGACCTTCCTTTTGACTAGCTACTATTGTTGTATTATCTTCAGAACCTTCGTCACTGCTGTCCGATTCCTTATTAGGCTGATAGGTGGGATCTTTATCATCGTCATCGACCTCATATTGTTCTTCATCTTCTAACTGCCCCAGAAGTAAGTTTAAGACTTCTTCCCTATTCATATCATTTTAACTGAATAAAAAAAAACAACAACTGCAAGACTAAGACAGTGATGGAATGATCGTGTTGACGACGACGATGACGACAACGATGATGATAATTTACATGTATCCCATAAAGTATTATTCATCTTTCAGCAACCACTTTGTAAATTTTGTTGCATGCAATAATACGCCTAATAATAATAAAAAATAATAATAAAGATAAAGTTTAAAGTTTTGCATCCACGCCAAGGCATGCTCACACCACTATATCAATATCCAACTGCAGCATTTAGGACGCACGCATACCGCTCACACAGGCTTTAATTCTAAATTACCCATACCAGTCGCCTGGGTCGAGTGAGAAAAAGCAAATAATATAATGTTTCCAAGGTTAAAACGAATGACAGGGAACGACGATCCCAAAGATCAGACCACCAACCACTCTGCCAAATCAGCTAATTATTGTCGTTCAATAAAATAAACCTTGACGCAAAGAAGAGTGGATGGGCTATAGAAAAGTATCCGTAACACATCTAATTCAAGCTTAACTGTACACATCCCTTATAAATGGATCTGAGTAATAGCACAAGATCTACATCTAGTATATTATTATTAGACCCACTAAGCTTACATTCATATAAATAATTATAATCACTGATATATTCTCTTCTTAAACTAAAGATTAATCTGCTTTTAGTGAACATTACCTAACTGATCACTTTGTTTTAACACTGTTTTGAAAAGTTTTGGAGGCAAAACTATAATGTTGTGTTACTTCCGCAGTTCCGATTATGTGTTACAGGAGCCGTTCAAAAGGACGTGACTTTGACTTTAATCGTGGTCACTCCTAATTGACGTGTGTCAACAAAGGCAGAGCGACGTATCTAGGTAGATACATCGCTCTGCCGTGGACGAAGTCAGTTACACCGCTCTGCCTTTGGTAAGCTGAGAGGAAATATTTGCTACGCCGATATGCCAACGCTAAAAGTGTTGGATGCGCTGTAAATACGCTCTCCTGCTTTTGTCATCAGATAGAGTCAGGTTAGTTGATCAAAATAATGCGAAAACCAGGAAATGCGAAAATTTCAAGTTACGTCGGTTTGCCTTTGCAGGACAGCATTAACCTAAGCAGATCTTGGAAGAGTATGAGGTTTACGCCAAATAAGCAATTGACACCTGTATCTTAAAGTGACCACTTGTTCATACTGGCCATTAAATGGAAGGCCAGGATTGTTATTAAGTTTGGAATCAAATGACTCAGAAGTGGACAAAGTCTTAATCACTTGGGCATAAATTTACGGCATAAAGTAATAAGTAGTTCTTGAACATTTAATATGTACGTACCTTTTCTGGAATGTCAGGTACAGATCCCGTTCTTGGAAGGGACTGATTGACCCAGCCACCAACCACAGCTGGAAAGCATAACATGGTAACATATAAACTAACATGAAGTAATGAGTGGGCAGTTCTGTGCAAGTTGTAACTATATTTTATCCATCCACATATTTGGTTAAATCTTGACCTCATACACTGGGTCAGTTACACTGAAAAATCACTATTTCAAAATACACTACAAGTCTGAAAACAATGCCTGAATAATCAAAAGTTTTTGGTATACTGTGAAATATGCTTATTGCAAATCATTGGTGTTATATGAATTGGTAATATTTGTTTCAAGCGTACTGATATGCATACTGGAAGATGATAAGCTTCAGCTTTGATCATATTCAATAATGTTCCAGTGGTGCCACTTTGATGCCAGTTTTCAGTTCAAGTAAGTTTTGCCTGAAACTTTGTAAATGTATCTTAACTTCTACATGATCTTCCTGAAGAATTCTGACACCTACCTGGTCGTGGGACCTGGGCTGCTGATGTAGGAATGCCCTGAACATTTCTACGAGATGCACCGGCACTTAGGGGTCGTGACCTCAAAGGAGGTCGAGGGATGGGTGGGGTTGGGTGACAGCTGGTAGCCTGAGTCCATGTGGCAGTGGGCTGAAAGGTGGTGGTAGCATATGAAATATGAGGAAGACCTTGCACCCCTCCATAGTGAGAAGTGGTATAGCTGCTGTAAGCTTCCTGGTCATTGAGCACAGTCAGTGGTTGGGTCCACACTGGAGTTCTCTGTGACACAGGGGGAATGCTCATCTGGAAGAAGAAAATAGATTGTAAGACTTGACGGATGATGAGCCTTATCAGGAGGGTTATAAATATTTACGGCAGTAGTGATAAATTACTGCAGTCTTGCCCAAGAGCATGATCTATCAACAATTTAATCAAACATTATTTATTTAGACCACCAATCCAGATGAAATAATCTCACCATGTTGAAAGAGGCAGACATATCTACATCATGAAATATAATTATAAGATCTCTATTTTGTTAAGATGCTATTTTCAGGTTTTTTTAAAATTCCTTTGTCAACCTATAAGATCTGTATATGATATGGTTTGACTGGAAAACTGGAATTTGACTAGTAAAATCACATAGCATGAACTGGGAAAAAGAACCTATCCAAAGAGAACAATGAAGAGCAGAAAGAGTGACTGACACAGGCTACACAAGGTATCCATATGAACAAATATCACAGATTTAGTTACCAGTGATTCTATTTACACTGACAGAATTACATGGCTGTTCTAAAATTACAACTGACCACAGTATAAAAGACAGGCATGACTGAAACCACCACATAATCCTTAGTCCCACTGGACTGCTCCTGCCACAAACTTAAATGTTAAATTCTACCAACTACAGAACAATATCGAAGCCTGCAGAACTAATCTGACGAGTCAGTCGAGACTAAAGCCTTTGATAGAGGGAAACCCTTCCCTCACTTTAGGCTTATCTTTTTAATTGAACCACTGAAATCAAAGATAGTGGCTGATTTTTCTGTGCAAGATAACACGGACAAGAGCCTCTCCATTTCTTACTCCAAGCTGGTTAAAGTTAAATCTTTCTTTCCAAAAGCTCTGACCACCGATCTCATACCCACCATGCTTCCTACCAACTGATCACAATTTAATCTCCAGCCTTTTATTCGAAACCCAGTAGTGGCACATGAACACTTCAAATGTTCTCTAAGGTTGTCAATAATAAAACTAATCTGACAATGCTTACAATAGCTGATAGCTAAAAACTGATTAATGCTTTCTAACCCTCATGGCACTTCACAATATTGTCCTGAGAGAATGGGGGAGGAGAAGGGAGCTAGAGAACAATTATGATAAGCATTTAGCTCTGCATCTCTATGGAATGATATTTCTCAAATTTATTCAAAACCACATTCTCTAGCTCCTAATCTGCTGTCTTCATAGAATGGTCACACTAATACTGATGTTACCTGTGGGCGAAAATATAACATATGTTTGGTACAGAAAAAGGGTGTCCATGTTTGTATATCTGCCTTAAATAACAAAGCCATAGGAAAGTAAATATATTAAGGAGAAACATTTCAAACAAGTCAGATAAGGAAGCTGTCACTTGGTAGTATGGAAAATCAATCAAAACAGATTCAGCTCAGTTCTTCAAGTCAGAACACTGTCTTGCAATAGGAGAGTAAAGCCGGATTTCCAAGGCTGTGATAGCTATGCTTGCATTTTATATCTAGGCATGTATTCTGTTACAATGTTACAGTAGTGTGCCTGGTAATAAAACTCACTTTGTTCAGCTATTTCCCAAATACCATCAGTATTATTATCCAGAATGATGACAGACTTCTTAGAAATGATAAAGTGACTATATTCTCCTTTATTTTCCTTTTCTTATCATATCCTCCCTTAACTGAAATGTTTTCTGTACAAAGAGATGTCAAATGCTCTTCTCTCTGCACCTCTTCTTAGTGTGCCATGAATGTAGAGATAACACAACAAAAATATTCTCTTAACAAAGTGAATAAAAATTAAAGAAAAAATTCACTTTCTCTCTCAGTAAACAAAATGGTTAACGAAGTAGAAATGATCAAACTTAAGTGCATGTACTGCATTATCAAAAAGAAATCACAGAAAATAATGTGTAATGCTAACATGTATGTGCACTTTCATGTAGGTATTTTCAATTTCATCAAGTCAGCAAGGGATTGTCCCTTACATGATGGTTTGTGTATATATTTTCCATATACCAAGCTTCTCTTCATGAATGATAGGCAGTCACACATGAGCAGAGTATGTAAACAAACCAGTGTGTGAATGTGTGAGCTACAATCCCTTGCTCTGTGATGGAACAAAAAATACCTAACTTGCAGACTGACTGACACTGAATATTCTCCCTCCTATGAAACTGGCTGAAGTTTTGTGTAAGTTAGTTCCATCAAAATGAGTAAATTAGAAAACTTACTCTACATACATAATATAATCAACTCAATCAATCAAACATTAGTCAATTTATTTAACGGAGAGAGCCTTAATTCCCAGAAATTGCAGAACATCAAAGAAAAAGATCACATACTATTTAACAACTCATTATCACAACAACCGAAAGAAGAAAAAAAGAAGACAAATGGAACACAGAATAACCATTATGCGGGAAGAAACAAAATAAACAAAAGAAAATAATATAAATTCTAGGGATTTCTAAGGCTAATATCACTTACATAAAGTCCTCTCTGCAATATAAAAGATATAAAACCAAATAATGACACAATGAACTCTTATGGTACTATTCTTACCCTTGCACTGGGAGGCAGTCTTATTTACAAAACCACCCATTACATAAACCAGAAAGTCGGCTGTTCTGACTGACGGCACAAAGACAAGAACAAAGGCCCATTATTTATTCTTCCTACCAGAGCAAAGTTTATACAGTGAGTTATAAAGCAAGGGACACATGTCAAATATTGATCTCATTTTCCTGTTAATGGGATTTCTAGCAGCAAGCCTGACACAATGATTTATGACAAATTTATGAGGTATTCGGGTCTTATTGTACTTTCATTTCTTGTCTCCTTTTTGGACAGCCTTTAAAAGCATGCTTGTAACCTGCACTTTTAAGTAAGAGCTGAAGGAGCTCTATAGCTATATTTTCTATGACAACTGGGTTACAGCATGGAAAGATTATGTGCTTATGATACCATAGCTGTGCCTTCAGAGCACAGTGTATCAAAATCTCTGCTCATCTTATGGCTTAATTTATTATTTACTGCATCATCTATCTAAGTGGTTTTGGCTCTCCATAATTTTTTCATTAAACTTTATTATCACAATGTGACAGTTTCAGCAAATAACTCCTGTATACCCATTTATAAACATGGTGGTGCAGTATGGCACAAATTCAAAACATGGTATGAAACAAATAGGAGGATTGGTGTGGACAGCAATCAAACAACCAAAGTGCATTAAAGGAACAGGGATAGCTATCTGCTTCACAGCCATAAAAGCCCACAATATTTTTTCATATATTTTCAACCTCTTACTCGTTTTCTTCGCCCCAGCGCTTCCGAGAAAATGCAGCTTGAAAGTCGGGATTTTCACACCGCGCGGGCCGCCATAACTGGTCGTCCGGTCAGCGCGGGAATAAGGCGTGA
>JAWQUT010000850.1:128866-153341 GCA_033807755.1 Ellobium chinense
ACACAGACACACGTGTGTAGGCCTGTGCAGGGTTGTTTTTTTTTTTTATGATCACTTTAGTTACTGAGACAACGGATTCACCGCATGATCAACAAGCAACATAGCATACGCGTGAGCTTGTACTCGCTCAGTTAGTTAGGCCTAATAATTATTTCTCGAGATTCAGATGATCCAACAGTAGGATACTTCAAGTATGGTAAGCTACAGTTAGTGTAGCGTTTGATCTTGCGGTCGATAGGCGACCCTTCATGAAGTGCTTGAATTTGGAAACAGGTACGGAATCTCTGTGATTATTAGACTCTCATGGGGAGGAATTCTATATGTGTGCCAGAAAGATTTCCGCATGCAACACACCGAACCAACGACATACCCTAACCCTACTATAACCCTAACCCTAACCCTGGGTTAGGGTTATGGTTAGGCTTAGGGTATGTTATTAGTTCGGTATGTTGCATGCAGAAATCTTTCCAGCACACATAGACAGAATTCCTCCCCTCTCTTGAGTTGATTTAGACTAGACTGTAGATTAGCAACAAGCCAGTGGCTGAAATTTCAAACAATTTAATTAAACTAGACGTCTAGATCTAGACTAGACTAGATCTAGTCTAGGCCAACAAACATTTCGTTATGAAGGCCTATTTGTAGAGGGTGAGTGAGCACGCACGGTCTCCCTCACGTGAGGTGTCCTCTGCTGAGTCTGGGAGTTGGGACTGTCTTGGCCTTGGATGAATCATCTAGCAGAGAAGATAAAGTCTGTCACAAAATATTCGAGTGCGTCGTTCCTTCTCCAGCTATTTTATAGTGAACTGTGTTACTGTGTGCATGTTTTGGGTTTTGTTTTTTTTAAACCCGTTTGAAACATCTGGGGTATAGTCTAGATCTAGAGTCTAGACTAAATCCTCGTCCAAATGCCAAATAATTTAAATTTAATGCCCGCCTACAAGAACTTGTTGCCACTCCACTTCGTGATCACTGGCATTGACTACGGATTCTATAGCAGGTCCCTTTTTTTTTTTTTTGAGGGGGTGAGGAGGATAGGTAGGATGACACGAGACAACGCCATGTTTCACGAAATCAAAGTAACTGGACTTGATTCCATATTGACAGAGCGTTTAGTGTCCTATTAGACTATACATAATAATGACCACCTCGTAATGGGAAGGATTTCCATAATTAGGCCTATATGAGCCATCCTGCTGCCACATGAAGGGAAAAACAAAACTGCAAAATTTGGAAACAACCACGTTTCTTTCTGTGTATCCCCCACAAAATCCATTTTTTTTTTTTTGTATACCAGCATCATCAAAATTATCCCTTGTTAGTGTGTTTATTGTTACGGTCAGAAGCATGTTGTAGAATGGTCCTTCCTCGTAATGTTTGCACCAGATGAGCCTCCACAACTCCAAATCTGCTAAAGTCAGGAGGGTAATTTTGAGCAGCTTTGACCATTCTTAGGTATGCAAAACATTCCCTTTGGACTTGGTAAAGCTTCACACACAAGAAAAAAAACTGTAGTAGTATTGCACTGCCATATAGTTATGTTGATATTACAGTGTTTGCACTCATAACCATATGTGTTAAAATTTTAATTTTTTGTGTTCATAGCAATATAGCAACCACTTGCCTATAATGACTGTATGCACCTGGCCCCTTGCCTGGTTATGATACATATAGATAGGTTTGGTTGTATGTCTACAGTATCTAAAATCTGAGTATGGCGTGTAAAACAATTTCCATGTGGGTAAAAATAAAATTTCATGTTTTACAAATATTGTGAAGCATTATAATATAATAGTCTAGATCTAAATAGGCCACACAGACTGGGAAGCAGCATGATAAAAAATTGTCATAAGCATGTAAAGAGACTGGATAGTTGTTACTGTAGGATTTCACTTAAATTTGCTCTTTGTATGCTATGCATTGCATTGATCTGAGAGAAAAATTAAAGTGGCCCTGATGATTACTTTGTTATACTTGTTCCTTGTTTCTGGAAACAACATCACTGCACTCGAGACAGCTCCATACACACTCTGTTTGCCAGGTCAGAACCTAGCAAAGAGTCATTCTACTAAATATCCCTGTTATCTAGTTGTGGATTCTTCTTGTGCTTCCTGCATGATTGCAGTTTCGGGAGGATTTCCAATAGTGGTAACTGGCGATAAGGAGTTATGCTCGCTTCGACTGATGCTCCTGTATCGATAGGCATTAGTGTTGGGGTTAAAGGTAGGGTTAGGGTTAGGGGGGTAGGGTTAGGGTTAGGGTTGTATTAGTACGTTATTCGGAATTAAGGTACTGACCATAGTTGTAGGAGTTACCACATTTGGAAATCCTTCCGCAGCTTCTGCCTTCTCCATGATGGAGGCTTGTGAGGCAATATTATGTGATGTATTAAAAGATTCATATTATGTCTAGATATTCTTGATGTTTGAAGTAGATAATATTATTGCCATGATTTATATTTGCAACCCTAACCCTACCACACTAACCCTAACCCTACCCTTAACCCTAACATTAATGCCCATCGAGACAGGAGCATCAGTCGAAGCGAGCGTAACTCCTTATCACCCGTTACCACATATGGAAATCCTCCCTTATATTCATTTTAAAACTTCTTATCTTTTAACATGCTTGTCTATCTTTTCATCTTTCAGGGGATATTGATGGACCAAGAGAAGTTGGTCAAACTAGCCAGTCTATGAACGCACAGATGGAATTGAAATCGGAGTCATATCATGTCAAGTAAGTTTCCAACAGGATGAGTCATTGACAATTTTAAGAAATTATTTTAAAAGCTGTGGAAGATTTGAATTCCACGTACATGGTAATAAAAGTTGTGAAGTTTAGTTAGAATATCATTAAATCATGAAATGGAGCCAAATTCGAATCTTTGCGTAGGATATGCTTAGAGGGAAATTTGTGAATTATTCTGTGCTGGTTTTCTTTTGCAATTTATTATTTTTGTTTCTATCATATGTTACAACATCTTATAACTCAGTTTAAATACAATAAATTCAATTCTGTTTCACCATGTTATTTCATTTAAAGATTGTTTCAGAAATTTAAGTGACTCAAAACATTCTCCCACTGATTTCATGTAATGATATCATTGTATTTGATAAACTCTTTAATTTCATGCCATCAACTTTTCTTCCATATTTTCAGTCATCAAGACATCAAGGGCATGGCAGAGCCCATGGACAAGCATTCTCCATATCCAACATATTATGAATACATGGCAGATCTGCTTGGGTTTTTATATCGATCAACAGCTTATCCACATTATATCTACCCAGCTCAGCCTAGGCATGCTGGTCTGCTCTGCAGTCCGCACTTCTACATACAATCCAAAGACAATTATTCTGCAAAGTTTGAAGCCTGGCGTCTCTTGTTCAGACCAACGACTTTGCTCTCAATAGAGTGTGGGGAGGTGCAAGAAGTTGCCCAGAGGCTGTCAGTTGAAAAGCCCATTCTAGAGAAAGGTTCTCCCACTGCAGATTCTTTGGCTGTTTCTGTGACGTTAAATATTAAAGGTCTGCAGCTGGACAGCCCTGACTCAGAAAAAAAGAATGGCAGGTAAGAAAAAGCTTCATAATATATTTAATGTCATTTATCTCTGATAAAAGGTTGTTTTCACCTGTAATGCATTGATTTATTGACAAATAAATGCCAATACTTATCCTTCAATAATTGCAGACAAATTAGAAAGATTAAATTTTGTGAGAAATTATTAACTTTTTGTATGTTTTAAAACAAAACAAGAATATGAAGAAACTTTATCATTTATTTAAAAATTTAATTATGTCATGGAAAGCTCTAAATTTATTTCTTCAGATAAATACAATTTTTGATGCATTATTACATTGGCCTGCGACAGTTGTTTGAAGTGGTAGAGGATCACAGTTGTGCAGTGGCAATATTTTAAGAAAACTTAAAGATCTGCTTTACATTATCAAATTCATCAAACCAACCACACAAGAACTGTAATTTACTCATAGCAGCTTTCACTTGCCAATAAAGTCAACACTTTTGGTACACAAGTTATTGTAATTTTTATTTTTGTACCCAACCAGTGGCATTGCTTACTAATTATTTATGGTATTCATCGAATGCCACAAAATTTAAGCAAGGGAGAAAGTAACAGAAGCAAACCCACTAATCATAAAACTTTATTATTGTTATAGGAACAGAAGAAAAGAATATTATTGAACCATGCAGTAGAAAATGTAGTAATGTAAAATTATTTCATATTCCTCTGCAGGATACTTCAAAATTCCCAAGCAAGCTTTGAAGCCTGCAATTCATGCCCGAGTCACTTGCAGGTATCAATGTCACAACATTTCACAAAGCATGGGCAGAGTAAGATGGACGATCAGGCACTGTCAATGGAAGAGCCACTTCTTCCTGTAATGTCAGCAGGAGCTTTCTTGACTAGTGCATGTGTGAAGATAGTAGGTCCCGAGAATCAGCTGTTCAGCTGTGCAGGTTCAGAGGAAGATACAGAGGACAGGTAAGAAAGCGCTTCATAAATCTAATTTCTTTATCTCTGCCTTTGTCATTCCCATTGCATAGTGATCTGTTGCTGAGGCTTCAAAGGGCAATATAGAGCACTTTGCAATGAAAAAGATGACTTATATGCTTTTCCTTGTATGTTTAGAATGACATGTCAAAGTCAGTTTACAATAAACCAAATGGAACAGTGGTACGTTAAGGATCAGTAAGAGATTACTGACTTTTCACATATGTGTCAAAACACACACATTTATGTATCTCACAAAATAGTTTTACAGATTATGAGATTTTAAATATTCTTGTATGAGTGCAAAGTGAAAAATATTTGGCCTTATAGTATGAGTAAGTTGTAAATTCTATAAGGTCTGCATTACTGAAATTCAAGAAGCAGTGAGTTTTTTTGAAAGTAGCATTGAATTGATTGAATCTATGTCATGACTATTTGGACTAGACAAAGTTTGAAATTTTTAATTGTGTGAATCCCAATGGTCATGACATAATTTTTTTTTGTAGCCCCTTCCCTACATCATTTTTTTTTTTTTTTGCTGCTTCTAGCCCTAAACCAAGCATTTATTGAGAAAGTCTCTGGATCCTGCTGGGAAGGGAAAGGACATGCATTCATGTCAAACACAGTGAACGGATTAATGATGCTACCAGATCAGTATCTATACTCCTTTGCATGTGAGCTACTCCAGCCTCTTCACTTCAACTTATGTTTTTCATTGTTTCTTCTTGTCAGATCGGTTGGCATCATACATCCAGTCAGCCAGTCGAAAATTATCCGTCAGAGCCAAGTGGACAGTTTTCAAGATTTGGATGGGAATCATCTGCTGATAGCTGACTTTGAGTGGTCAAGATATCTGGACCTTTTAGGCTTTAGAACACCAGCTATGAGTGCTCTTTATGCTGTGAATAAAGGCTGGTCTTCATCAGTCACTCAGTTTCATATAATATTTATACAGTCTCAAAACATTTCCCATATCTTAGCAAGCCCTGCAGGGTAAATTCCTTTGCAAACCCTGCAGGGCAAATACTATACAAGCTCAGAAATATGGTGAGCAGCCTCATAGAAATCCGAGGAGAATATCACATGCCAGGCCAATGTTAACTCAGGGATGCTTATGGTCCCTCATGTCAAAGCCATACACACAACAAAACATTCTAAGAAAAAGGTACCAGCTCAGGATTATAATTGACATGTGAAGAGATGGAGTAGAATATGAAGATAAATGGTAGTCTGAACAATAATTTAGCTCATAAAACAATGTTACGGGCATCAGGGAAGGATATCATCCCAGCCTGTTAGTGACACTGAGTGTACCCCAGCGACGAGGTCTGAAAAGGGCAGTAAAGAATTTGAATGAAGCACCCTAATTTAGACAGCATTCCTCAATGTGAATGTCAGTATCACTCATTGAGGAGCATTTGGATCGAGGAAAGATTGAGCATGATGAAGGAAACAGTTTAATTAACTGCATCAAGTGAAGATTCTT
This sequence comes from Ellobium chinense, assembly GCA_033807755.1. NCBI lineage: Eukaryota > Metazoa > Mollusca > Gastropoda > Ellobiida > Ellobiidae > Ellobium > Ellobium chinense. The sequence goes on from JAWQUT010000850.1 coordinate 134,869, forward strand.
TGAAGCTCTATTGTTCTTTTGTGGCAGTGCAAAAGCCGGATGAATGGGTTCGAAAATAATGTCTCAGCTTCTCTACTGCCAGCAACTGTGCTAGCCAATGGGTTTTTACATGTAGACTAGCAAGACTACTATAGATATGCAAAAACATCCTGTATCTCATAGCAGCACATTAACAGCAGTACATGGTACTTTCATAGAGCTGTAAGGGCACTCACCGAAAGCACAAGTCCTTGGGTCATAGCAGTCTGTTAACAGCCTTTGCACCCACCTTGCTTCACTGAAGATAGTTATGAGTTTCTATAAAGCAGCAAGATTGATAGACAATGCAGAAACATTCTGATCTTCATGGCAGCTAGTTAACAGCAGCACTATTTGCTTGGAGCTGCAAGGGTATTGCCCAAAGCACATATTCTTGGGCTACACCATTTCATAAACAGTATTTGTATTCAGCTTGCTTCACTGAAGATAGTACAGTAGGTGGATTTCTAGACTTCAGCAAGATTACAACAGACGTGCAGTGGCATCCTGTACCTCATGTCAGTTTATTAACAGCATGGTAGCTACAAAGGTTCTTGCCCTTAAAGCAACTGTTCTTGGACTACAGTGGTCCATGAACTACATTTGCATCTGGCATGCTATTCTATAATGGTATTGGCCACTAGACTGCAGCAAGATTACAGCAGACATACAGAAACAACCTGTAGTACCTCAAAGCAGCTTGTTAAAGGAGTGGAACTAAAGTGCAGATTCATGAGCTACTGCAGTTTATAAACAGCATGTGTGTCCAGCTTGTTTCATTGAAGATTGACATGGGTACTTAGAGAGCAGCAAGATTACAAGAGACATGCAGAAACATCCTGAACTTTGCAGCAGCTCATCAATAGCCGCGATACTTGCATGAAGCTGCAGGATTACTTACTTCAGTAACTGGTTTTTGCACAATAGAGTCCATAAACAACACTTGCATCCATCTTGCTTCACTGAATATAGTCAGTGGGTTTTCAGTTCGCTGCAAGATTACAACAGACATGCAAAAACATCCTGATCCTCACAGTAATGACAGGTACATAGGGATACTTGTCTGAAGCACAGGTTCTTGAGCACATGCAGTCCATAAACAGCATTTACATGCAGATTACTTCATTGAAGACAGCAGTTCAAAGCAGCTATTGATTACTGCTGTTGTACATTATGCCACAAGATGTTACAGTGTCTTCAGAAATATGACTCATTAACACTGAGGAAAATGCAGTATGAGGTAGCTTTAGCTTTATTGATGTGTCATTTTATATATCTGGTTACACTCAAACATCCTGTTATAAATGCATTGGACACTCTTAAGCTGTTTTGTATTGAGCATATTTTGCAGAATCCATAGAATATTGGTTTTGAAATAGCTCTTAATACATAAAAAAGGGTTTTTGTAATGTCATGTTTGAATGTACTTTGATTATGTTCCTATTGTCTGTTTAAAGTTGAAAAATGTTTTGTGTTATCAAGCTGAATCCACTGCCACCCTGTCTTCACATTTTTATGATTATTCAGATTGTGACCCATATGCGGCTTGGCTGAAAGAAATGAAGAACATACCTGTATAAAAAAGGTTTGGGAAGATAAGGCTCAGAGCTGTTTTGGTACAAGAAAATCAAGGCTGTTCCTTTCATTATTGTATTTACTAGGGTTGATTCCAGATATTGCTATTTTGATGCTGTGTGTCTTCCCCACTTTGGCCTAACTCATCCAGTGTTTTGACTACCTATACAGAGGCAGCTATGGCATTGTTGTCTTTCTATCAGTTTTGTCTTTCTGATACACTTTACCTCTCAGTTAGTTTATAGTCTTCATGTTTTGCTTTCTTGGTTGTGACCCGGTTTCACCAGTTACGTGTTTTACTAGAGATCATGGCATATTTGCTTTGTCATATTTTAAGAAAGTAGGTAGGTACAATCAAATTATTTCTGGCAGCTTCAGGGGCTTATTCTTATGCGCCACATTTCCTAATGCCATGGATAAATTGTACATTTTAGCTATTACTCAGCACGGTCAGAGACTTTGATAAATTCAGCCAGGTTTGTCTTCTCATTTTTGCCTTCTCTATGCTCCGATGACTTACAGAATGGGCAGCACCACTTTACTGAAACACCTTTAGGGATCATGGTGTTCAGAGTATTCACCATTTTCAGCAAGTGTAAATAGTGTAACATAAAAACATTCAGTAACACAGACAATCCTGAAATTTACATATTACCCATTTGATTTAGTTGCTGTATATATACAGTTTGCAATTTTGAGCACTTATTTGTTTAGTTTCTTCAGATTTCCTTGAGGGTTTCAGTTTATGAAATTGTTTTTGCAGTTGCAGGAAATAGTTAAAAAGTTTGAGATGTTTTAGCTTTCATCACCATGGTTTCACTTGGCTCTTTATCAGTTGTTCATCAGCTTAGGAAATTTTACCTTTTTTACATTGCAAGCTCTAAGCGTACTTTTATTCTGCCAATTTAGCCTGTCCTTCTGGTCAGTAAAGACACAGTGTCAGAGTTTTTAAGAGTTTTGTTATTTGACAGTTTTAAACACTTTCTGCAATTTTTTGTTGGAGAAAACATTAGCATCTTGATACTGTAAATAAACATGTTCTTGATACTGTAAATAAACATGTCTGAGAAGTAGTTCAGTTTTTTCAATCCCAAGACACACAAGGTATTTTTTCACCATATTTGAAATTAGTAACTGGAATTTCAGCTATTAAACCACAGCCAAATTTACCCTTCTTAGTCGCTTTGCTCATGCTGGGGGTTTATGAAATTTCAGCTAGTGAAAACGCACATTGAGGTCCTTGAAAAAAGATTCACATAGAGCCTGTTTCTATGGATCCAGTGAGTGCCTGCAGATAGGTCTGTGGGTGTGGATCTGTAAGACAGGATCTCAATGTGGAGTTGCTAAAATGGCTTCACAATACTGAGGAAATAAAGCATTGATGGACCAGGATGGGATGAATTTGGCTGCTGCATCATGTTTGGCATATAAGAGGTGCAGACGTTATAATGATTCACAGATAGAATAAGCATGAACTGATTCTAGTGCATCACTGCATCCTCATATCTATTGATTTGCAGATGTGATATATGAGATATTTGGCAATATCTAGGGACTCTCTCAAGGAATGTTGGAAGTTGTTTCTTCCTACTAATCTTAACCATTATACCCCATGAGAGAATTCACATGATTTTGCCAGATGTTTATTTCCGTGGATAGGAATTCGGTTCTGACTGTTCTCAGTGTCCATTGTGGCAGTTCCATTCATAGCCATGAGGCCCAAACGATGATGCCACTGTCTGCCTCCCTGTGCTGCCATCATGTGAAATCATCTTTGGGAAAGGCGCAGTGGAATTCAGCATCATTGGGTACACTGATTGTGACATATGGCAGGTATCAATGGAACAGCCGAACTGATAGGCACTGCTGCAGCTTATATTGTTAATGAAAAAGTTAAGAGCGCTGTTTTATCTATGCATCAGCATGGATCTGCATTGTTGGTCTCAGGAGTCCACGGAAAATTATTTTCAGGTCAGAAATTGTGTCATTCAGCAGTGATGCACTGTAGCTTCATTTGGCTAAGAAGATATATCAGAACTGTGGAATTCAATTATTTTAGGTGCTGGTTTTTGTATTGGTGGAATACACTTGTGTGATAAGGCCAGTTACTTTATAATCACTATTTGCTTTTCATCTAAGGATATTAAATTGCAAGGAAATGAAGTTCAAATTGCAATGATTAAGCATTTCCAGATATTAATTACCAAACTTACCAACAGAGTTATTTTGAAAAGTCAAAACTTTTTTCCCCAGTTTTTGAAAGTGTATAGGTTTCTCCAACTCTTTTTGTTTTTGAGAGTGCCAAGCTAACTTTACTTTCCAGACTCTGTGAGCAAGTAAATTCCATACATCATTACTGTTTCATCTAGCGATGATGCTTTAACTGTGGAAACTGACAATACAGAATTATCAGAAATTTTTGGACTTAACTAGGTGTATAGGCCTAGATGATTTTAGCATTATAGTTCTTTTATTGCTACTTCCTAGAATTCTGACATTGCCAAGCTTCATTGTGTGGGCTTGATTGTTTAGACGGTCACTTTCACTGAACAAAATACATAAAAAGCGTTGCTCTGTACCATGAAATATAACTGCTGAGTTCCTTTTCAATAGTGCATTCTTACAGTGAGGTAATATAAAAAAGTAACCCTGTCCATCAGCAGTGTAGGCCTGGAGCACCTAGCCAAATTATGTGCATGACTTTTTAAACTGGCTGGCTAGATCTGGTTTTCTGTAGCTAAAGGTGATCAGTGGCGGTATTCCTTGTGTGTTTTCTTTTGTCCAGTCAAGTCTTGTCTCCATGTTTCCATGTTTGTGATGTTGTTCTGTGCAGGAATTTCAGCCCCCACTGGCACTTGCAGTTATTAAGAAAGTCCCTAGAGGGAAGCCTTGACATGGTCAGCAGGGCATGACTGTGGCTCGGTGACCCATAAACTTTAAGGAAAATCAGACAGAGGCCATGCTTCTTTTCTGATGTTAAAATGTCATGTACAGATTTGGAGAGTCAGGGTAGCGGAGCATTGTGTGGGCTCAGCTGTATGGACATCTACCTTGCTTAAATATCTCTCGTCTCTTTCATCTGATAGATATTTGCATTATGTGCTTCCTGTCATTAGCACTTTCCTGCAATGCTACATTGTTCATCAGTATACAAGACAGACAACTCGCCAAATTATGTGCATGATTTTGTTTCAACTGGCTGGCTAGGTCTGGTATTCTGTAGCTGAAGGTGATCAGTGGCGGTATTCCTTGTATGTTTCTGTTGTCCAGTCAAGTCTTGTCTCAGTGTTTCCATGTTTGTGGTGTTGTTCTATGCAGGAATCTCAGCCTCCACTGGCACTTGCAGTTATTAAGAAAGTCCCTAGAGGGAAGCTTTGACATGGTCAGCAGGGCATGACTGTGGCTCGGTGACCCATAAACTTTAAGGAACACCAGATGGAAGGAACCTCCCACAGGATGAAATTTTTATAACTTTTCTTTTAAGAGTTTGGTGCTTTTGTTTTTTTGGGTGTTAAACTTGGCCATGCTTTGTATAGGTTGAAATGTCATGCACAAGTTTGGACAGCCTTAATACTAAAACACATAAGTTTGAAGAGGTTAGATGGTGAATAAAGAGAGATCAACACGATTGTATTCTTCAGCAGTTGAAGTTCAGTGATGAATGGAAGGCAGCTATGAGATTAAAAACTGTCCTGGTTGGCATTTTAAAGCAAGTTGTGTCCCACACACATGGTAGCAATTTTTAAATTCTTAGTAATCTTTTTTTTTCTCCCTTTCTTTGAGACTGACATCTTTTATGCAGAGTTTCGAAACTTTCAAGGAATTTTTACATGCTCATACAAGAAGACCAGCTGTCCATTTTCTAACATGAAATGAGAGCCATGTTGTAGCTCCTGTAGGGGAATATTTCTTTAACCGGCAACATTGTCGCAAAGTCACAGAGCATTAAAACTTAGTGCGCTACAACATTTCAAAAGTTGATATGTGTAAATAGATGTATATCTGAAATTGCATTTTTTCTTTGATGTAAATAGATCTTTGCATGGAATCCTGTAACTCTTTAAGGAGGATAGGCTTCCAGTATTTCCATACACCTTTTTTCATTGTAGAGGGTTTAAAGCCTTCGTGAGCAACATCATTGATGAGAGGTTGTAAACATGGTAAATGTTTGGACATAACTGATAAAGAGCGGTATTTCTACAGTAATGTCAAGGTAGTATCATGTCATTATTAAATCTCATGCAGATTGTTTTCAACTAATGGTTTTTTTTGTATCTTGGAACTCAGAATGTCAGGACAAGTATGTGCAAGCCTTCCATATCATGGCTAGACTGTTCTACAGAACACTTGCACACTTACTCACATAGGCCTTTACACTTATTGATTCACAGCATGCCCTAAGCAAGTGTAACAGTGCCTTTCTGGCTTCCTCTAGTTCTGGTATTATTACAGCAGTGAAAGGCTAGCTGCAGACCCAAGCCACAGGAGGGATGCCCCCCCCNCACACACACACACACTAAATTTTAATTTATTCGCAGTGATGACACTTATTTACAAATGTTTGAGCCCAGGCCTGACTTCACAGGTAATACTTATGTTTTTCATCATGGGAATTCTTCATTGGCTTTCTTAAGAATGCATTGTTGGAGCTAAGTGACAACAGCATAAATTATCTTATAGGTTGTGCCATTGCCTCCACACTCAGGCCCAACAGGCAATAAAAGATAAACCTGGCATTAAAACTATTAGGTATGATATATTTGATCATGTAAAGTGTGATAGCGGAATGTTAGCTGCGTCAGTTTCTTTCACAACAAGGTATGCGTTCTTGGCATTTATAGTAGGAAATGTGGCTGTTCTTAAAATTTGTGTTGCAAAATTTCTTTTTCTCCATCTTGGTACTATCATGATTAGATTAACTTGTTCTTGATAGGGTTGCCAGAGGACAAGCATACCAAACTTCAAAGGATTCAGAAAAACGCAACCCGCGCAGTCCTCATAACAACCAGATACCATCACAGCACCCCCCTTGTAAAATTTGTTACCAATAAAAGCGAGGCTTGAATACAGAGTAGCTGCATTCTGTTTTTGTATTCAGGAATCAACTGTACCTGTGTATTTGGCAGATTTATTTTGTACCTTTGTGTCCCCCCAGAAATTGAAGATCTGTGGACTCAAAGTGCCTATCCATTCCTCGTCCTCATCTGAAAAAGTATGGTGATAGAGCATTTACATAGGCTGGGCCTTTGAAATGGAATTTGCTGCCAGAATTGATTTGTTGTTCCCCCAGCTTTGAAGCATTTAAAGCCCAACTGAAAATATACTTATTTATTAAATACCTTTGCCAGTGACAGTTTGAACATCTCTATTCTAATTGGTGTCATTTGATTTAATTTAAAACTGTGTATGGCTGTAGTGTCTATGTATGTGTTTGTGCATCTTTTTGAGTTTGTATCTCCGCTTAGGGCCTGGGAGCACAGTCTCTGAATACAATCCTTTGTATCAGAGACTGGGATCCATGCTCCCCCCTGACCTTGAGATTTCTGCTGTTTGAGTGCACTCACATACAGGTGCTGGGTGTGTACATGCGAGTGAAAATGAGTGTGTATGTGTTTAGGTGAAGTGTTATATAAATGCACCTTATTATTTTTATTCTGTGGCTGTGGGTGGTTGGCGGGAGCCACTGGTAGGGTTCCCCCGCGAGGGCCCGGGGCATATAAGTAGGCCCACTTTTCCTACTTTCAGGTGATGCAAGCTCATCTTTGTGAGGTCTGTCTGTCTTGACTGGATTCTTTTTAGCTCATGAGGATCACCTTGTCTTTTTACTTTCCTATTTTCTGTTCCTTCCCTTTTCCTGCTGCTCTTTTTCCATTAATGGATAGTCAGTTGAACTGCATACTCTATGAATGATTTCTGAGAAAAGGAAATCTACAGTTCCTAGATACTTAGTTCTTAGAATATTTCAACTTCTAAAGTGACAGTTCTGAAAGGGAGCCAAGATGTAAAGAACTGCCAGTAAAATGTAGATGGGAACAACTCTGATAGGACATAACAGGGTGGCAGTGTCTTTGCTTTTTGTGTGGAAATTTCGAATTGTGTTCATATCTTTCAATATAATGCATATTTTTTTAAAAAGTTACATTATGCGAGAGTTATGTGTCCTTATTTCTTTTTAATTTGGAGAAGGATATTGTTTGTGAAGGAATTTCTGATAGATGTTATTTTTCTATGCCCTTAACTGCAGACCACTGGTAATGGCATATTCACACAGTAAATATCTTGAAAATTGTGTGTGGACTGCAGGGTCCTTTTGTACTCATGATGGTAATAAAAAGAAATATACAATAGATCCTTACAACTGCAAACCTCATGTGATAAGAAAACTTGCCTACCTTTTTGTAATACCCTGATCCGAAGTTACTTTCATCTGTTTTCATATTTATTATGAACTGTAACAGCTTGCAAACTCAAAACTGATGAAATGATGAACTGACCACTGAACTGCAAGTTTGTGAGGTTCCAATGTATACAAGTATGACTTATGCTAGAAAATCACGCACTGTGTGCAGGAACTGTGTGTATTCAGTTAAGTTTTTGAGGATGCTTGTTGGATTTTCTTGTGAGAGAGAGGCATAATTTTGTGGAAGTTAGAGATTACTATGAAATTTGCTGAAGGCATTCGCATATGTAAAGTTAAAACAGCCTGTTTTATATCAAGAAAGCTCCCTTAGATATACATTTTTGGCATTGGCTATGAGCAGTAGATGAATTTATCAGCTAGACGCCACAGGTAGGGTCATTTCATCCTGACAGCAGTGCTGAGGAGGCATAGAGTCATGCAGTAGCTAATTACTGGGTATGAAAATGAAATTGTTTGCTGCAGTACTAGGTAGAAGAATACATGAGACTTCACAATCAGAACTGATTGGTCAACCATGTCTATCATCAAAGGCATGTAGAGTAGAATGGCATCCCATAATGAGAAGATGTTCTCACATTCCATTAGTGCAGAAAGGCAAAGAAGGTAAATTCATGCAGTGTCTGGATATATGAATGAGACAGTTTGCCACAATTCTCTGTAGGAAATTGCATGAGCCTACACAGATAGAAGTAATGGCCACAAAAGATCATACTCAGAGGCAAAATAGAGGATATGGATACTTAATCATAGCTAGATGATCTCTCATTGCAGCAGTGCAGAGAGGTAAGGGTAGAGCCCTTCAATATCTGGGTTTGGCAATATGGTGATTGCCTGTAGCAAAATGCATACAGTTGTAGTTATTTGGGAGCACAGGAGCTGAGAATATTTTCAGTGGAGTTGAGTGAAACCCTATCAGGCTAAAATATTTAGAAGGGTTACATTCTTTGTGATGCCCTAGACATGAATACTGCAAATTATGGGCAAGAGATAAACAAGAGTGCCAAAAAATAAAAGTGAGAAAAGTTAGAATGGAGTGGCATTGTCATAAGTCTTGTAAATAAAAGGATATGATGATGACAGGCATAGGTGATATTTGTCAGTGTGGTATTCCCATCCTGTGTTAACAAGCTTATATATAGTGCTTTGATGAAGTCTCAGATCATGCAAGACAAAAGGTGTAGTGACTTGATGTGTTTATTTGAGCCATAGACAGACATAGAGATGGACATTTGAAAAAGCCAGGGGGCCATGATTTGAGTTGGCATATAGAAGGCATATATAGGGGCCTTATTTTTAAAGACAAGCATTTGAATGAGTTTTGGGACCATCATTTGAGTTAGAGACAGACATTTGGATGGGCTCTGGGGCCTTTATTTCAGTTAAAAATGGGCATTTAAATGGCCCTGGAGCCCTTATTTTTTTTAGTTAAAGATGATCATTTGAATGGGCCCCAAGGCCCTCATTTGATGGGCCATGAGGCCATGATTTGAGTTATAGACAGGATTTAGATGAGTCCTGGGGCCTTTATCTGAGTTAAAGATGGGCATGTAAATGGGCCTTAGGCCATTAGAGTTACAGTCAGATGTAAGGGTGGACCTCAGGACCATAATAAGAGTTAGACAGACATTTAAATGAGTCTTGGCATTCCCACTTTGAGTTAGAGATGGCATATGAATGAGACTTGAGGCCTTCATTTTAGTTAAAGATGAGAATTTGGATAGGCCTTAGGGCCATAATTTGAGTACGAAACAGGCATTTGGATGGGTCCTGGAGCATAATTTGAGTGAGAGATAGGCATTTGGACACTAGGGGCCCTCATTTTGAGTAATAGCCAGGCATAAGGTGGACCTTAAGACCATAATTAGAGTTTAAGACAGACATTTTGAATGGCTCTAGGGGCCCTCATTTTGAGTGAAAGATGGCATTTGAATGGCCTTTATTTGGGTTAGAGACAAGCATTTGGATTGGCTTTGGGGCCACTATTTGAGTTAGAGACAAGCATTTGGATTGGCTTTGGGGGCCACCATTTGAGCTCGAGATGAGCATTTGGATTGGCTTTGGGGTCACTATATGAGTAAGAGACGAGCATGTTGATTGGCTTTGGGACCACTTTTTGAGTTAAGACGAGCATTTGGATTGGCTTTGGGGGCCACTATTTGAGTTAGAGATGAGCATTTGGATTGGCTTTGGAGCCACTATTTGAGTTAGAGACGAGCATTTGGATTGGCTTTGGGGTCACTATTTGAGTTAGAGACGAGCATTTGGATTGGCTTTGGGGCCACTATTTGAGTTAGAGACGAGCATTTGGATTGGCTTTGGGGCCACTATTCGAGTAAGAGACGAGCATTTGGTTTGGCTTTGGGGGCCACTATTCGAGTAAGAGACGAGCATTTGGATTGGCTTGGGGGCCACTATTCGAGTTAGAGACGAGCATTTGGATTGGCTTTGGGGCCACTATTTGAGTTAGAGACGAGCATTTGGATTGGCTTTGGGGCCACTTTTTGAGTTAGAGACAGACAATTTGAAGGGCCCCGAGGAATCTTTGAGTTGGAGATGGGCATTTGGTTGGCTTTAGGGCCCATATTTTTTGAGTCAGAGATGAGCATTAGGATGGGCCCTGGGGCCATGATTTGAGTTACAGACAGGCATTTAGATAAGTCCATTTGAATTGGCGTTTGAATGGGCCTTGAGGCCATTTATTTGAGTTAAAGATGAGAATTAGGATGGGACATAGGGCTCACATTTGAGTAAGAAACAGGCATTTGAATGGACCCTGGGACCATGATTTGAGTTAGTAATAAGCATTTGAATGGCTCCAGGGGCCCTCATTTTGAGTAAAGATGCACATGGATGGGCCTTTGGGCCTTTATTTGAGTGAGAGACAAGCATTTTGATTTGCTTTAAGGCTACTATTTGAGAAAGACGAGCATTTGGATTGGCTTTGGGGCCACTATTTGAGTTAGACACAAGCATTTGGATTGGCTTTGGGGCCACTATTTGAGTTAGAGACAAGCATTTGGATTGGCTTTGGGGCCACTATTTGAGTTAGGGACAGACATTTGGAAGGGCCCTGGGGGATCTTTGAGTTGGAGATGGGCATTTGGTTGGCCTTAGGACCCATATTTTTTGAGTCAGAGATGAGCATTAGGATGGATCCTGGGACCATGATTTGAGTTAGTAATGGGCATTAGAATGGGTCTAGGGGCCCTCATCAAATGTAAAGATGGCAAATGAATGGGCCTTGAGGCCTTTAGTTGAGTCCGGAGACGAGCATTTTGATTTGCTTTAAGGCTACTATTTGAGTTAAGAGACGAGCATTTGGATTGGCTTTGGGGCCATGATTTGAGTTGGACATTTGGATGAGCCCTGAGGCCTTTGAGTTGGAGATGGTCATTTGGATGGCCTTGGGGCCCATATTTTTCGATTCAGAGACAAGCATTTGGATGGGCCTTGGGACCATGGTCTGAGTTACAGACAGGCATTTGGATGGGCCCTGGGGCCTTTATTTAAGAGAAATGGACATTAGGATGGGCCCTGGGGCCCTTATTTGAGTTAGAGACAGGCATTTGGATGGGCCCTGGGGCCCCTTATTTGAGTTAGAGACAGGCATTTGGATGGGCCCTGGGGCCCTTATTTGAGTTGAGGATGAGCATTTAGATAAGCTTTGGGGTTATCATTGAATAAGAGACAAGCATTTGGATCGGCTTTGGAGCCATTATTATGAGTCAGAGACGAGCATCTGGATTGCATTGGGGCCATTACTTGAATGAGATGAGTATCTGGATTGTGCTTTTGGGCCATTATTTGAGATAAAAAAAAAACATTTGGATGGACTATGTGGCCATCATTTGAGAGAGAAGCGTTTGAATGGGTCTTGGGGACCTTATTATGAGTTAAAGATGGGTATTTGAATGGTCATCGGAACCTTCATGTTAGTTAGAGACAGGGATTTGGATGGGTTTTGAGGCCATCATTTGAACTGTAGATGGGCATTTGGAGGGGGAATCATCATTTGAGTCACAGACACGCATTTAGATAGCCCATGTATTACAAGAGTATTATTTTTGTTTTCACTTTCAGTCTTCCCAGTTTTGATTGTTTGTTGTACGCTTTGTTGGTGTTAAATTGCTTAGGAAGAACTTGTTACATGGTGTAATAGTTTGTCAGGACGTTATTCTGTGCCACCCTGAGGCATTTTGTAATGTTTTTATTTTTGACAAATTTTGAGGATTGTACTGAAAGGCCAGAGTTAAAGTACATTCCACCCACCAACTCTGAAGAGAATCTAAATGTGGTAGAGCTTTGTGACTGAACCTTCATGAACTTTGCAAACCCCACATACTTACTGTAATAAACTGGTCCTGAGTACCTTATTTGCACTACCAAAGTTAACTCAAAAACTCTCGCACTGATCTGCTTGCAGTCCCGGACTGGTTACTCAGAGTTCTAGTTCTTGAAGTTCTCCTGCATTTGATATTTTTATCTTAACAGAACTTGGAGGTCATACTTTAATGTGAGCATGCTTCAACAGATACTTTTGATATTTTATTAGTATGTCCCAACATTTCAAATTGAAATTAATTTGGTTTTTGGCTGATTGAGTAGGTGAAGAAAACTCATTTTTTATTGATTTCATCATTTATTTTTGGCTGGGAAAATGTTATGATATTTTGCTAACTAACCTGATCTCAGCCCATGAATCATTATTTCATCTTTGATACTCCCTAGATGGAAGTTTTTAAGTGTCGGTACTGATGTAGTTTATGGAGATCTATGTGGGTATTAGTTCCACTATTGTTCCACAGAGCTTTTTCCTGATGGGTTTCTGTGAATCATTATTGTCAGTAATCATCTTTTTTTCAACCCATGCAGGCTTGGCTCCACTGGCACATGAGGATTAAACTGTGAATAGGGTACTTGTCCCAAATTATGATTTTCAAAATTATCTCCCTGGCTCATTGTTTAATAATCAGATCTCGTGCAATTTTGTAATTCCAAGTTAAAATGGCCATAGCCCAGAGGTATAACATTTGTTCTAAAGCAGCTCTGGAATCAACAGAGCTGCAGACTATGCTATGATATGTGATATGTAGTAGTTTCTTTTCCTCTGGTGTAAGTGAAAATGTGAACACTGTAGAAAATGCGGTAAAACTCTTTATACATGAAGGTGGTTTTGAAATTATCCTTTAGGTTTCTGTGTTTGTGACCTGGCAGCATAATTTGTCTAGCTGAGTCGGGTTTTAGTTGGGAGGTATAAATTTTGGATTCTTGCTTTTAGTAAGACTTCTTTTATGTGAAAGATTTTGCAGTATGTAATTATAACTTTGGGCTACGTAGGATATTTTTTAAAATTCTATATTTTACGTTACTAGAGCTTGAGAGAGTATGCCACTGGATAGAACATTATTTGAAGTATCATTATTTGACTGCACTATGTGATAATCTGAAGCTATCTTGCGGCAAGGTTTAGATGTATGAAGTAGATGAGTAAAGAACGACAGAGTTTTCTCAGTAAACACTGTGGCATTGAGAGTTTGTTTTTTCAGAGACATACTTCAGACTGTAGCTTTGTTAACTATACCCAAGCATCAGTTTTTGGATAACTTTTCCATCATTTGATAGATTCCACTCACACTCAGGCATTTTCCTCATTAATTAGAATATTTTAAAAATATTATTAGTGTTTTCTGAAAGGTACGCATTATTATTGCTATTTTCCATGCATTACATCTGTCTGTGTTTGAGATGCCTGAGGTATGCATCCTTTATTATCATGTGTTATTATCTTTTCAGTTATTCTTATGGAGTTGGAATGTTCTGCTAGATGGGGACCTAACAGAATGTGCCACTCCACTTTTCATGTTTCTCAGAGATAAGATGCATTTTGTGAAAGGATAACTTATGGAAAGGCTTGGATATAGTTTTGACAGCTCTTGTAAGTTAAATGCAATGTTTTATGGTTGAATATTCTGTTCCTAATCTGCAACTTTGCCAGCCTATTGTAAATTTACCTCAGGTTTGTAACATTGTGCTATCACTGACAGTACTTCCAGTTCATGTTTGTGTTTTTTCCTTATCAACACAAGACTCAGCTTGAGGATATGTGATGCCATGTCAAGGACATTCAAGTTTGAGTGCAATTTTGAATCTCTCTCTCAAAAGAAATTTGCAGGGTTTTCTGTGATGTTCATATTTTAATGCACGAGATGAAGGAAAGTCACCATATACCACAAGGCTAGCAGGGTTTGCAGTTCTGCTGAGTTCTTGGACTGCCTTAGAAGAAAAGTCACATCTCTGGACTAAGACCATTTCACATGGCATTGAAATTTTTCATTAGATCTTAATACTTAAACAAGGAGTCAGGAAGATGATTTTGATAACCATGACTTGTGACAAGTACCTTTTTACAGCTTAATCATTGTGTACCTGTAGGGTCAGGCCTACGTGGGGAAAGAAACGTGAGGATTGGGAGTAAAGAATTAGAGAAACTCGGTCAATGAAAAGCACTAGGGAACATTGATAGACCTAATATCCACAGAGATTTTCATAAGCAACATCAGCATTGACATTCATAAACTCCCATCCAGAGATGATCAAAAAAGAGGTAATGAGTTATGGGAAATGACAAAGGTAGTAAAATGTCATGATTTCAATCAGTCAGTAATGATTGATGAAATTACCAGGAAACAAGTTTTTCTCACCCATTCCATCAGCCTGACACCAAAATCTTTGCCTTTTGAAATTTAGTATAGACTGATTAATTATCAAAATCATCTGATGAAATTGTTGCACACTAAAGGATGAGTTTCAGGTTTGTTAAGACAGAATATCCAATACAGAGGAAACCTAAGAAATTTGAACTCCAGGTGACCAGTCCATAATTATGAGTTTGTGAGTTGCTAGGGTTTTTTAGTAAACTATAATATCACAAATGAGGGGACACGGCAACCACTTTACCACACAGTTTGGAGAATCACTTTGGTTCTTTTTGGTTACACTTTACTGTGATTCTGGCTGCCACATCCTTTTTTCATAAAACAGCAATGCCATACATTTGATGTCCTAATTTTGTATTTAATGCTTCTCTAACAATTTTTCAGCTGCATCATTGTACTTAACTATTATCTGCACTCTTTATGATTTTGTCAATTGAAAGAATAATTTTTTTTTGGTTGGAGGTTAGGGACAATTTCAGATTTAACTTCTCCTATATCTATTTCCTTCCACCATTGAGTTTCTACATCATATACAGTCAGACATCTCTATAGAATCCTCCCAAAGGGATTACTCTTAAGTACTTCAATACATCGTATACCACAGCCTCAACAAGTTGATTAGCCTTCCACAGCCAAGGCTCCTCTTATGACATAACTTCATGGTAGCTTAGCTGCACTTTTTGCAACACTGATGAAGTAAAGTAATATTGGATGCAACAATGCAGTTGTGGTTCACAAAGTGTTAAGCTATCATATTTCTGGCCAGTTTGCATTTTCTGTGGTCCTTGACATTCAGGTCAGGAACCAAATGCAGATAAACTTGGAACATTTTGTTCTTCTTGTCTTAGTGTACAGACCTTGATGACTTTGCCAGATTAGTGATGATGCATTGTTAAAGCCGGCATAACACTGTCTCATCCTTTCTGACACAGTCATGGAGATTTGGGCACAAGGGCATAGGAGGCAGTGTTTTATGTGCATTCTGTATTTGGTATCAGATCTAACAAAGTCTAAATGGCAGTGAAATGAGTAAAATTGTGAAGTGATGTTGTTATAATGAACCAATCTCTTGTTTCAGACTCTGAGATATTGATTTTTCTGTGATGCACTATAAGTCTTTAAATTCTGACATGTCTACTGATTCCAATGTTGCAGTGAAATCAGACTTGATATCTCAAACCATAATAATATGGTTGAAAAATGTGCCTACTCATCTGTTATTTTCCATAGCAAATTTCACTCATCACTCATATGCTTAAATGAAGACTACCAGTCAAGTATCAATGATGTAGTATTATTTTGCTTGTATTTCTGTTGGTGTTATTATGCTTAGAATGGATTTGGCCAGTTTTGGACATTGATAATCCACAGTTGTCTTTACGTTGGAGTAGCAACATTTCTAGGAATCATTGTTACATGTTAAAGTAACTTTTGAATAAATTTTGTTACATTTCTTTATTTGAGTTATGTTCAGTAATGTTTGGTTGTGTGTTATTATGATGAAATGTTGCCTACAAATATAAGTAGATTAAAGTTTGTTGGGACACTCCTTGTAGATTACAATCTCCTGTTATCATGGATTTTCTTGCTATTAAAAGATCAGTATTCAGGGCTCTTTGACAATATTCTGTGGCTGTATTACAGTGTACTCGTTGACACAGACAAAAGGATGAACCTTTGCATTTGTATAGAACAGCAAAATAACAACACTTACAAAACAAGGCTAAACTTAGATTAGACAAGCAACAGTTGCATATAAAGTGGAACGTGTGAGCTACTGTAATAGTAATCAGAATAATTATTATGAGTGAACTTGTAATGATCACAGCTAAAAGATTGATTTGTGCCTATGTATGCACCCAGCCTGGATTCTCTAAGTATACATTATAAAGTATCCGAGCAACCAGATAGGCCAACAATGATAGTGATTATGTGATACTGGTAGTGATAATCATGTTGATGCTGATATAAATGAGATGGTTCTGAGGGGTGGAATGGTTTATTGATGGTGTGCCTTTTATTAGTGAGAGGTCATTTATTTAGAAAATAGTGGATACTTTCTAGTTGCATTGAGTGTGCTATATAACGAATGCGTATGTGATCTTCCTTTCTCACCTGACTCCTACACCGTTCTTTGATGCTGCTTCTATTTTCCTAGGTGTGTGCCTACCACATGTGACCTAAAACACCATGTTTGGTATTGAAAACCTGAACTACAGTTAAATCTTAAGTCAAAACATCGGTCAGTACCACGTTATCTTTACACCGTAATAATATCCAATCCTCTGACACACCCATCTATGAGTTTCTGAATCACTGGCCCTCAAGGGAGCAGATGCTGGATATGCAAGATGGACTTACACAAACGTAGTTAGTTGGAGGTGACGTGGTTTTGTTGAACTGGGGAGTACAGTGATCACTAGGGACAACTGGGGCAGATAGACACAAATCCATCTTTCACCCCACCCCATTTATACCACTGTAACATTAGGATCACCCAGTGTACTGTAATAAAAGATACTCGTCAACACCAGAGCAATAACAACAACAATAATAATAATGAAGATGATAATAATAATAATATAAAGGTACAATCAAATGTAAAATGGTGAGGAGTAGAGGGCTTGAAGGTTTGTGACACCTATTAGAATTAATCCGCTAATCTATAAAATCCCCCTTTTTTGGGGCCCTGCCAGCCAGTGTTAGGGTGTAGAAATGTGTAAAATGACCTGTGATCTAAATAAAGTATCCAATTCTTAAGTTTCAGGTACAATTTGAGCCTTCTAGATAAAAAAATAAAATGTGTAGACCTATGTATTCGCACGCGGTCAAAACCAGCCAAATGAAAATTTGGGGACCAAATCAGAATTTGAGGTAATCTTTTTCAAAAGACATTTGTGAAAAATTTTGGGCGTTGACCCCCCTTTTTCTTCCCGTTAAAAGATCGGGCAAAAGAAGTTCTTTAACCACCATGGAAGAAATTTCCCCAAATCACAGTGGTATATTTAGAATAACGCAAAATGTTAATAGGGCCAAAAGAAGAAAAAACAATAGGTGTCAAAGACCTGAATAGGCTCTAATTCTTTCCCTACTCACTGCAATGCTGCGGTCCATTGTTGTAAACTTCAGTGTGTAAATCCTAAATTACAAAGTTAACTTACTGAATCTTTCACGTGACATTCAAATTTGTGAGGCTTTACTGTTCTAATACAGAAGCCCTCCAGCCAGGTCACTGTATACTTTCCAAAACTGGCACAAGACTTAATTCTTTTGGGTAATATTTAAAGACCCCCCCCCTCCCCAATTCCCAACCCAATGTCCCCTCCATGTGCTTGGTTTAAGGTTAGCGGTGAGGTCAGGAAGAACAAAGCATATATGAGAAAGTCTCTAGATAAAGATAAATGCGTAAGAACTATCTCAGTGGGGTAGTTTGTCCCTTAACCCTATCCCTAGCACTAGGGGGGAATGTTCCTAGAGATTGCCTTAAATTGCAGAAAAAAAGCCAAGAAAAAAATCCGCTCTGCTTAATTACACTATACTTAATAGTAGTTTTCTATTAATTGCGGCATTCTTTTATAATGCTCCAGTGAAGTTGCGATTAAGCAGAGTTAATAGTTGCAGTCTATTTGATAATTCACTCGTGTCCAGTTGTTAGAGTACCGAAATGAGAATAAATCTTAGCTTCAGAAAAGACTACTGTGCAGTGGAGGAATTGCTTGAGCTGCTTAACTGGGGTCGTTGGG
>JAWQUT010000851.1:17579-30079 GCA_033807755.1 Ellobium chinense
AGGGGGAGGGGGGGTAATCACTGTAAATTATTGTTGAAATTTTTGATCTCCAAACCGTGATTCAGTCATTCGCCAAACACTCAAAACATACCAAACATACAAAAACAAATACTTTCGTAAATCTTTTACTGTGTTCTATGGCTCCTGCAAAGCGTTCAGTAAGTCACAAATTTGAGTATGTAACGTTTTAAAATATTTATTTTGTATTAGATGAGGAAGGGATACCCCCAAACTTATGACCTAAATAAAAATTAAGATCCAATCAACTTCATGTTTGGCACTGAGAAAAGTCTCTTCTTAACTAATAATCTTGCATTATGTAATAACCAAGGTAAATATTACTTCTGGATAGTCATCATCATCATGTAAAATTTGTCACAACATGCAAAAATGATATCAAAATGTCATCTTGACCACACACGTCAAAGTAGTGAGCAAAGTTTGAGGGAAATTGGACTAACACTTTTTGAGTTATGATTGGCGACAGAATATTCAATTTTTACTCCGAAATGTTTATCACTTTCCGGTCTTTTTAATCAGAACATAAAGACTAATAATGTATCTATTTTTTTTTACTTAATTTATTGTTTTAGGATAAACAAGCGAGAACGATTAATGGGCTCTTTTTGTTTTGTTATACTCTCCTTTCTTTCCTTCTTTCTTTCCGCTCAGTACCGGAGCATCTGTCTGTCTGTCTTTGTCTGTCTGTCTGTCTGTCTGTCTGTCTGTCTGTCTGTCTGTCTTGTTGATTACAGACCTGCTTGACTCTATCTATCTATCTATCTATCTATCTATCTATCTATCTATCTATCTATCTATCTATCTATCTATCTATCTATCTATCTATCTATCTATCTATCTATCTGCCTGCCAGCTGCCTGCCAACCCGCCTGCCTCGCTCCCTCTCTCCCTCCCTGTCTGGCTGTCTGCCTGCCTGCCTGACTGACTGTCTGTCTGCCTGCCTGCCCGTCACTAATGATTTAGCTCTCAAATAATGAAGAAACAAATTCATCACATTATAATTTTTTTTTTTATCTTTCATTTTTTCTTAATTTATTCCCAGATTGCCCTTGCGTCGTCAGCACTTGCTGGTCTCGTTCCGACCCTGAAATCTCTTATTCCTAATCCCCTCTCATGTCAGCATTGACGAATAATACAGGCCTGTGAAACCTGCCTCCCTCTGACTCTCTGTGTGCCTTGTGTACCGGAAGGTAAGGAAAGGGTGGCTATCTCGAACGAAAGCACCGCAATGATAATGATACAGTTCATTTAGTCATAGACAAGTCATGGACTTATATCGATATTTCGACTAAATCGGTGCCGTTGTTTGAGAAAGCCGAAAGGATAGTGGTGGGTTTTGGCGGTATCGACAGCCCCTTACAGAGCTTGAGCATTTTTGAATCTACAAAGATTCTAATCCGGATTCGAATCCGAGGGGAAGGGGGGGGGGGATAATTTATGGAATGTGGACTTGAATTTCTCGGAGTGGCAAGAAAGTCGCTACTGTATTCTTCATGTAGTCTTTTGTAATGTATTTTCATTTTAAATAAAGCTAAAGGGGTACACCTGTACATTTGGACAGAGACCCAAATTTTAATTTGACATAGTAATTTCTTGCAAACCGAACCTTTTTTTTATGCTTTAAATTTCCGTGAACCGAAGGGAATCGAACCCAGACCAACTCTAGGATTTGAATTCAATTTGGAACCCAGGTTTAGAGGACCGATGGATTCGATTTCGAATTCGAATATTGCCATTCACTGTCTCTTAAAGCCCGTTGCTCTGTTCGGCTTATTCCAAAAACCCCAAAACAATTTCTCTAGACAAAGCACACCAGGGATATATGTAATGATAGATTATAGCCACATTGATTATTCTAAAATTTATTTTTTTTTATCTTAGAAAGCAAACTTTCAGTATAAAATATATACATTCTTTTTGGCGACTTTCTTACATGTATCACAACCTTCGGGACACAAGTGTGTTTCCGAAGCAAGTTTATGATATGCCTTGGAAAAGAATTGTTTTCAAATCAACTGGATATATAGGTGCACCCATTTCAGATTAGCGGTTAGTGATCCGATTCTGAAGTGAGTCATTACTTCCCCTTTGAGGGCCTGCCCGGTTTAATAAACTCCTCTTTTGGCATAGTCTAGAGTGCTCTAGAGATTCAACCTGTACAAAGGCAACTTCTTTGTAGGGCTACTTTGAGACAGCCCAACCCTCCCCTTATCTTTTCCTCAACCTTAACCCATGAACATGCTAGAAGAGATGCTGGATTTGCCTGCTGGGTAGCGGAGCGTTTTCCAAAAGTGATTCTGATTTGTTTTCGAAAGCGAGTTTTGGATCATTTAGGGAAACCAGTCTGATTCGATTTGATAAAATAGGTTATTACTCGGTCACTGTCTTGTGAACCGGTTCAGTGGATATCTGAATAGTATCCGATTAACATTTTCACCCGCGCCTTGTTTTTAGCCCACTGTTACTAAATGGCGAATCCAATGACGAATTCGAGGTTCAGACTAAGTTAAAGAATAAGTAATGAAATAAGAGTTTCTTGTTACCCAAATTGAATGAGATCACATAGTCAGCGTCATGATAAGTTACATTTTGTCCATTTATGATGGAGTATTTAGAATTTGGAGAAATACGGTTTTATCTCATATTATAGTAACTATAACGGTGGACATATATCAGTCTTACAATTGAAGAGATCATTATCATCATCACTCATAACAAAATCACTGTCATCATATTACTGTCAACATCACTGTGATCGTCATTACCATCAACATTTAAGAATTTCAAAATGAAGAACTTTGAAACAGACGTTAAAAGTTTGTTTTCACAAATAAATAGAAGTGATTTAATAATGCAAAATCTAATAAAATCTTCTTCAAGCATAAAGTGATTCTAAGACACACAATGACAACTAATCAAGGGTATGGATAACGAAAACAAAAAAATGAGTAAAGAAAATTCAAAAGTTCAGAGGCGGATAGAGAGTATGTCGTCTGCGTCAAGTTTTGGACCGGTTTAGTTTAGTTAGGAATGGTTGTTATAGTTATGTATATATATAGAGAGAATAGTCCTAAAATTACATTTTCTGTTCCGTCAACATCACTCTTTCGTCATCATCACTATTTATCCCTCAGAATACTTACTGTCTCCTTTGCTTTGCCTGCCGATGAATGTATCTATTTATTTATTAGTTTATTTTGGTCGCCATAGAGCAAGATTGGACCATCCCACATTTTTGCGATTTTGGTGGTAAAGGGTTCTCTAAATAGTCTAGATATTGACTCAATCTTGCTATGAATATCGGTTAAATTGTCATATTTGGCCTGTGTGGACTTCTTAAATCAATACTTCTTTTTTCACAAGTCTTTATAACTCAATGGCAACATAAACTTCATCCCTCAATTTCTCAAAACACATCAAATATGCGATGATCCACTCTTGCTCTACAGCGACCATTGGTATCCGTTGGTATCTCTGTCTGTTCATGGGTCAGTTTGTGTATTGCTCTGACTATGTTTCTTTCTCGTCAGCTGTATCTCACTTTACTTCTATGTAACAGATATCGATAATGTCTGCAAGAACATCAAACACTATGCAGTATTGGTTGGCAGCGCTGACGGGCCAAGGTAGGTTCTTTGGTTTAGCTTTTGGTACCCATGACAAATATGATGATGATGATGATGATGATGATGATGATGAAAATGATGATGGTGATGATGATGATGATGTTGTGCAGAAAATTTACTGTATTTAATCTCAATTTTAGCCAGTTTTGTGACAATTTGAGGTGATAATTATCTTTAATTGTAATAGAACCTTTATATTAAGTAGGTCTATGCCCTTGTTCATGGAAATAACTTATCATTAAACTGTACTTAATATCGAGATCTGTCTGAATTATGAAATGACAGAGTAAAATGAATCCGCGCATGTGAAACGCATACTTAAAAACTCGGTATACTTATTAAATTCATACACTTAATATCAAAGCTCCATTGTGTTTACACACTGGTTGAACGTATGTTTTAGGATTTTGTTTTCTCATTAACAAAAAAATGAGGATGATGTGACATCGAAGATGATGAAAACAAGTGGACCAACCTTTTTAAACACTCTTACATGGAAGTGGACATGGAGAGGAGAGTTATTGTCCCCTGAAAGACAAGTTTTTATTTTGTGGGGTTCTACTGCGTTCCACCACCTCACTCCCCCTCCCCACCCTTTCATGTTTTCGACTGAGGCTAAATAGGGAAGAATGATTAACTCACTACCCTATATAACACAACCCCCCCCCCCCCNCCCCCTTCCCCCACCAAAAAAAAAATAAAATTTAAAAGGCTTGAGTTTCCGGTAAGTAGTTAGGGGTAGTTAACTCTTTGATGCCCTCGGTCTATGAATGTGAGGTGATGACTAGTGCAAATTACAGAAAATGCTGCAAACTCCGTTCTAACGCAACTTATAGAGTGCATTAAAAAAAAGTGCATTTATCCAGTATGTTTTATATAGAAATAGAGCACTTTGTTATGTTGAGAGTATGCTCTTAAGCAGAAACTGCGATTACTGTACCAGGATTACCATTATGCGGAATAGTTTGTGCTTGAATATTTTCAGATGGCTTGTGGAGAGGAAGTGTGACCCCAGCCTGCCAAGCGGGCAACCAGACTGCCCCACCGACTCTGTATGCGTCCCTGACGGAAGTGGGCGTGGCACCTGTTGCGTGGCAAATTCGACGCGGATGGATGCGCCTTCGTGTGGAAGAGGCAAATGTCCTGCCCTTCGTGTAAACCTGTATCTGAAGTGTCCCTATTTTCTTGAGCACGAGTGCATAGATGACGCCGGCTGCCCTAAGCCGCTGAAATGTTGTGGTGATGAATGTGGTCAACGGAAATGCAGGCGGCCACTGATGATCTAATCGAAGTGCTGCATGAGATTTGCAAGAGCCATATTATATGTAAAAGTCTTAATGAAATTTTCTCCTCGAAACACAGGAACTTTCCGAGATGGCTAAGGCTAGTCTGCAGACGTGGTGCTATCACTGTGCTCAGATTATATAGTGTATACAGTGGGGGTTCTTCACTGAGATTTTTCAGTTTTTATTTAAAGATGAAAAGGGGTTAAAAATTTGGCTTTCCCCAGCAGATCACAGATCGGCACCAATGAAATCCGCTGAAGCCATTATGAAACACTGCCTGAATGAATGTGGTTTCGTTTTATACAATTATTTCTGCATAATCACACAATCTGTTCAAAGGACATATATTATACTCTGCTATTACAGACTCTGATAGTCACTTTTTTTTTTTCAATTAGGCTCCTGCAATCATGATTTTGTATTTTGAGGAGACGGGGGGTGTCAACGCTTTTGGCTGAACGGCGGTCCCCCTCTGCTTCCCTCCCCCTCCTCTTTTCTTCCACCTCTAAACCGCTCAGTACGTCTGTTGCTTCTGTTGCAATGTCTCGTCAATGAGTAGGAAGAAATCTGTAGCCTCATATATATTGCTTTAATGAATTAATTTGTACTTAAAGACCCGGCCCGTAGTATGAAAGAAGAGGAAAGGCATGATGGGACGCCTTTCTAATTTTGATTCGATCGCATGTCCCACTTTAGAGCGCTATATCATCACTTTCCGAATTTATCGAATAAAACTTTAGTAAAACTAAAATTTATTTATACTATGCTAAAATTTTGCAGATTGCTAGTTTACTATGTAATTTAGTAAGAGTTATGTATATGTACATATATATATATATACACACACACACACACACCGGTATGTATATATATATTTTAAAAAATTGTTTTTTTTTCCTTTTCATTTGTTCATTTGTATTGATGTGACATGACAATGTATGCGGTTGGCTTTCGCCTAGATAAATAAACTTGAACTTGAATTTGAACTTGAGCTGTTCTTCTAAAAGTCCCGGTGAAGAAAATTCATAGACTATAATAAGGTCTGGCACTAGAAATGTGTAGAACAACCGATCTGAGTCGAGGCAGTGTCCACGGCCATTTGCAGGCTGGGCTTTCCCTCCGATGGTAACAATCAAATGGTGCACCTTTCCAATAAACTTGTTAAACTTGCCCTAAGACCCCATCCGTCAATGTCGTTGCCAGGAGAGTTGTTTGTAGTAATGTCTTAATATTCGAATGTAACTGTAATACTGTGAACTTCATGCATTTTTCTAGGTTAGCCTACAAACATACCGTTCGCGTTGACGCAAAAGATCATTATATAGCGGAACTCTGAAACCACACTCATGTTTCCAACCACGCTCATGAAGATGTCTTACCAGAAATTTTGTGGTATTTATACAGTGATATTTATAGGGAACAAAGCAATCGACACTGTTGATTTGGAGTATACAAAGCAGTCGACACTGTTGATTTGGAGTATACAAAGCAGTTGACACTGTTGATTTGGAGTATACTAAGCAGTGAATTGTGTTAAGTAATGAATGTCTTAACAAAGTGTCACTATAGTACTTCAATTAGCCCAAATCGAAGTTGACTACATATAATTCAGCAATTGAAGAGCGTTTTTCCAAAACTCAGTAAATTCACTTTCGTTGAAAAATCAGTTAGTGGTGTATTCCAATATGCATTTCTGGGTAAAACCTAAATGAGCTCAAAATCTGCAAAAGTCATTTAGCAGTAAATGAAAATATATGTGTGACGAGCAATTACCTTAAGGTTATTTCCCTTTATTTAACAGATATTCAGAGACCACATACCGAGTTTTGGAAAAGACGCTCTTTACTTCAGCACGGCGGATAAATACATTGTGCCATTCATTCTCTCTCTCTCTCTCTCTCTCTCTCTCTCTCTCTCTCTCTCTTTGTCCCTCTCGCTTTCTTTCTCTGGCTTTTCTTGTTTGTCTCTGTTTCTGTGTCTCTCTGTGAATGTGTGTGTCTTGCCAACCCTCTCCCCTCCCCTCCCCTCCCCATTCTTAGCTATATTATTTCTTCTTTAAAAAACTAGGGGAAAAAAACTGAAAATTCAATTTTATTGCACAATTCTATCTTCCCTCTGTAGTGACACATTTTGTACTAATAATTTGCGCATTAAATGAGTAAATTATGAACGATGTAATGGTCTTACTTGTTTCTATATTTCCCCGTATGAAGATGATGATGATAATATGAGTGGGTGCTCAGCGCATTTTAAGACTATAGGACAAGAAATATCCGGACGCATCCGCTTAATTGCATAAATCGCTTAAAGTGGGGCCACACCTATTCATTTCATAACGACTCCACAAATGCCCCTGAAATTTGACTTGCCACGTGTCTAAAAGTCTATGTACCAACAATAAAAAAAAGTAGACAATCGATCGAAATGCGTCATGAGTGCAAGCTGTATATGCAATTTTAAAAGATAAATAAATATGAAAGTCAGATAAAATGTATTTAAAACTACCCTTATTTTGAAATTCAGCCCATCTTATGAAAAAGAGCAATCTTATGAAATTGGATGCTAGCAAAGGCTCTAGAATAAAGTGATGAGTGTGCATTGTCATAGATGAACAACGCTCTAAAGCGGGATCTACATTTTCCTTCTTCATTTCTCCAACTGACTGTCTTGACCTTTCATTCGGGTCACGTTTACAGTTACCAGAACAATGACCCTCTTTGTGCGCAACTGTTTATGGTCGAGTACCACAATGATGGTTATAGTCGAAGTTAGCACTTCGCACATAGGTCGAGATAAACGAAACATTGAAGCAAAGAGATACACAAGACTAGGGCTTAAAAGACTACTCGTGAGAGACGGCTGAATGTGAAGGAGAGTAAAACATGTCACCTGGGGCTTTACTTCATTAGCACCAACACTAAGAACACCGTAAAACAGTCCTCGACATAGCCTCGATGGGCTGTCCCAAAAAGCACCGGTAATATAATGCATGTGCGTTCCATGGCTCCCTATAAATAGAACGCACAATTAAAAAAAAAAAAGAAAAACAACAACTTTGGACTATCTCGCTATGTAATGAATTCTTTCACCGAAAATTTCTACATATTCCCTTTATCAGTGTCCACACCAAATCTGAGGGTTTCTTCTTGAAGCTAGTCCTAAACGTCCTAGACTGTTATGTTTTACTCAAATTAGATAACTTCTCAGTCTCGGATAGCACTGGTGACAAAACAATGAAGCAGAATAAACGAGGAGGTACTAAAGCTTTAAGTAATCTAGTCTGGGCAGAGATCGACGTAAGGTACACACAATCACACATAAAAAAATGAGTACATGCATAATAGGCCTATACGTCAAAGAATATCTTACAACGACTATTTTCTGATGATTCCATTCAATAATTTTCTGCACCACTTCAGTGTTAACAGGCAAATTTTACTTCATCGTGGTCACGTTAGCACTAATTATTTCCGATACTCTGTACCGACACGTACCACTGTTACCTATTTTTAATTAGAAAGATAAAGATGAGAGGTACTGGCAATAATATTTCGAAAATAGCCGTTTTTTATTTCTGGGCTTCTCGTTAATACCGGACTCGTTATGAGTAGACTCTATATATCTGTCTTTCTAAACTTTCCTACTATAGTGTTAATAACTGACGATGTGAACAACTGTACAGTGGGAGAAAGGGACCCATAAAACACAGTGAAGATAATGTGTTTTCTCCATGGGTGTTATAATTTCACTTAGCTCTTCCCAGTGGTCATAGCTTCGTCCAACCTGAGTGCGGGTCACTCCACCAACCAACACTGCAGTGAGCTCATCTCATCTAGTAAGCTTAGGCCGAAGACAAATCCATGGTATCTCACGTCATTTGTCTCAGTCACTTCATGCATGTCATTTTCCGGCCAGGTATAACTGTTATCCCAGCTCTTCGCTAAAAACGGGCTTCATAGGGCAATTCGTTTTTGGGGCTGCAGCACTCCCTCTAAATACAATAACTGATTAAGATGTGAGTTACACAACATTTTGTATCATTATGATAATTTGGCTTCACAGTTTTTGTCTAATCAAGACATACTGAATTTATAGTATTAACGATGCAGTTTGTAAGTACCATATTTCACACTATTATTGCCCCAGCAGGCGTGATCACTTTGGGACTTTCTCAACTCCCTGGAGAGCATAGAGTGCCACGCCCATTTACCGGTGCTGACGATATCTTCCATCGCCTATAGCCAGGTACCTATTTTACAGACGGGCACATACATGTACAACATGATCGTGGTTGGGAATGGAATCCATGACCTGTAGATCTTGCGTCCAACGCCGTAACCATTCGGCCACGCTGCGTCACAACCTTTATGTCATTATTTATTTATTGTATTATTTTATACGGTGGAACAGTTCAGATACTGATTGGATAATGATGATGATGATGATTTTATTATATTTAATAAGCATTCCATAAATAGGTTTAGCCTCTAATATTTCCTCACTATATATAGATTATTGATAATGACTGCTCTGCTCGGATTAACCTCTCCCCTCCAACCTCTACCCCTTCCCTGTCCCAAGTCAATGGCCGAGATCAGGGTTGTCCCACTGCTGCTGATGCAGGCTGTCCGTGGGCCAAAGTGGTCTGTCAGGATGTAAACCATAGCCCTCGAGTTTATTGAAGACTACAACCTGTTTTTGACTGTATAAATATAATATAATATAATATGATATAATATAATATAATATAATACAATATAATATGATATAATATAATATAATATGATATGATATGATATGATATAATATAATATAATATAATATAATATAATATAATATAATATAATATANAATATAATACAATATAATATAATATAGTATTATATATATATAAAATCGTTGAGTGCAATCATGCATTATGATTATGATGAAATATGCAATCACGTTTCAAAATTGGTCCTCTCAGGTAGATTAAAATACAAAAATGACCCTCCTTTTGAAAAATCTGGACATCCCTGACTTCAACTTATTCAAAATTTCTCATTATTAAGTTCTACCACTTCTCTCATTAGGGTGTTTCTGGCTTCTTAAGGTTTGTGGCACCTATTAGAGGGGCAAATGACTCTTTGTGTACAACCCAATTAATCCGCTAATATACAAAATCCCTCTTTTGGGGGCCCTGCCAGCCAGTGTCAGGATATAGAAATGTGTAAAATGACCTGTGATCTAAATAAAGCATCCAATTTTGTTCAGATACAGCTTGAGCTGTCTAGATAAAAAAATAAAGTGTGTAGGCCTATGTATTCGCACACGGTCAAAACCAGCCAAATGAAAAATTGGGGACCAAATCAAAATTCGAGGTGACCTTTTTCGAAAGAAATTTGTGAAAAATTTTGGGCATTGACCTCCCTTTTTCTTCCCGTTAAAAGATCGGGCAAAAGAAGTACTTCAACCTTCATGAAAGAAATTTCCCGAAATCACAGTGGTATATGTAGAATAACACAAAATGTTAATAGGGCCAAAAGAAGAAAAAAAAACCCAATAGATTCCAAAGACCTTAATAAGCGTCTAGTTTAAAAAGACCCCTTCTTGTTCTGACCACTTCAGCTTCAAAGAAATCAGTTTCATTCTGTCAGTTTAATAACTTTGATGTCACGTGGTATGAGTCAAGTCAAGACTGATAGCCAGATTAAAATAGCAGCCAGCGCATATTAACATACAGAGAGAGTCCGTCTGACGCTGGATGCCCTTGATTTATGACTGGTGTTCAGAGGACCAAATAACTTGCTGAGCTTTGACAAGTCAAATTCATATGCACAGTGTCACTTTCTGAGTGACGGACGATGGACAGTAGTAGGCTATATATAGGTGAATTGTAGTTAAGTACAATGTATCAAGAGAAGTTAATAGGAACTGTCTAAATCTTGCTATAATAGTTGTTTGTGCGATTCAAATTTAGCAAATTTCGTAAACGCTCAGATGACGTTGACCTCTTGGTGCGTATTTCGTCCATGCTACAGTTTAAATGGTCGTATTCCACAAATTGGCTCTTATGCAGATATTGGTATCATTTTGCTCTTAATTTGAGGCTGATGACACAAAAGTGTAAGAATGTAACATTTAATGAGAAATTAGGCCTGTTCTGCAACTTCTGTATATGAGGAATACGAGGGTTGAAGTTACACCTCAAAACGAACGATTTGTGCATTTTATTAAATAAAGTATCCTAGATAGATAAGCTGAATCGACAAACCGTGTCAGAATCAATTAATTACTTACATGTCAATATTACGGAACATGCACAGAAATATTCTGTAAATTTTATTTTTACCAACACACATATACTCACACACACATACAGGCGCGCGCACTCACACACACTCACACACACACACACACACACACACACACACACACACACACACACACACACACACACACACACACATTTGTATATAATTATTTATATTATGATTGCCTGAAACAAACGACATATTGTGAATCTATGATCACTTCAATAAATATACAGTTCGATCCTGTTTTTCGCACGAAGTTTGACGATCTTTTTAAGCAAATTCGGAACATTTCTTTCTCATTTCATTTTTGAGCTCCCGATACTTTTAAAGTAGAACATTTTTGAAGAATTGTCGGGATATTGTCACCAAGATAGACGGAGGGAGGGAGGCAGCGAGGGAGGGGGAGGAAGGGAAGCATGAGAGCCGTTAGAACATGGAGTCCAAAATAAAGGAAAGAAGGAAGGAAGGAAGAAAGGAAGGAAGGAAGGAAGGAAGGAAGGAAGGAAGGAGAGGAACAACTGCACTCGTTAAATGACAATCTAATCATGATGGAACGGGGAACAGTTGTGGAATGTCCTATGATCTCTAATGTCAGTCGATGTCAGTCTCCATGACATAAGATAAGAATGTTTGGAACGCATGTGTACTACTTGGAAGTCATTTGAGTGGGATAGGGGAATTACATGAGTAAACATTAAATACACACACACACACACACACACACACACACACACACACACACACACACACACACACACACACACACACACACACACACACACACACACACACAGGCACCACCAAGCAGGCAACGTCAGTGAGGCTTATGGATGGCGCGCGAACTTAACACTGGCTAGATGCAGGATTGGACAAGTTCACCAAAAAAGTCAATTCAGATCAAGGTCAGTTCACAACGGGAAAAAAGCCCTAAGATCAAGTTTAGCTCAGTTCCATGACCAATTCTCGAGCTAGCAGTTTTCATATCTTGGCTTTGGAAACTGGCATTCGGTTCTGATTTTCAAGGTAAATGTGAACTGAACCGAAATTTAGGTAGAAAATTAAAGCTCAGATCAAGCACTCAAAATAGCTGCAGTTTAGATCCAGATCAGTTCGTTCAAAATGGCTATTTAGCTCAAATGAAGTTCAAGTGAACTGAACTTAAGTTCACGAAATGCATTCATATGATCTCAGTTCCACCCAACCTAGTATGGTGAGCTTAAACTGGGCGCAGGGGAAAATTAATACTCGCCGCTATTAACGACCATCTCCAG
>JAWQUT010000851.1:32579-36990 GCA_033807755.1 Ellobium chinense
GAGAACTCAGACCAAGAAAAAAAAATAGCGTAGATATACGAGTATTAATAGATAAAATATACAGGTAACTCCAAGAAAATGTCGATGAATGTGTTATGAATATCATATTCATCGAGGACAGTGATGAGGTGAGAAAAGGAAGGAGAAGTGGGGAGAAACTGAGTATAGACAAATCTCTATCTCTCAGTTCTCTTCTTCCTAAGAAAGAAAATAAAGTAAGCCAAAATAAGTATGCGTGAGATGCCACCGAAGCCTTGGGATTTGGCTGGTAAAGATTAACGTGCGTAAAGACCTATTGCTGGCCCAGTCACTGCTAGGGGCCAAATGGGGTAGTTCAGAGGTCAAAGTGCAGAGTAGTTTGAGGCATTAAATTTGCTGTGTTTTCTTGTGACGATTAAACCGCTATTCAAAATGGAGGGAGGCGGGAGTTAATAGGATTGGCTCGGGCGAAAAGGAAGAATGGATGGGAGGGCAAATTTCAAAAAATATACTGAATTGATTTGTTACAGGGACAATGTCAATGTTTTACCCATAAACAAAATATGATGACATTTGACTTAACAAAGTTATTTTTATTCTGACAGGTGTGGACTTTGTGTGCAACTCACGTCAGTACTACTTCGCTGTACTCGTTGGCAATGTGAATAATCCACTGTAAGACTCATCAACTTTGCTGCTGCTGTTGCTGTTGGTCTTGTTGCTTTTGTGTTGCTGCTGTTGCTAGTACTAGTAATGATGATAGTGACCATGACAATGTATCATGTACACAGCATAAAGCTGAGGAAAAGAAATTCTAAGGCAATATGTCATAAACACGTTCTGATTAAACTTTCAAAGTGATAGTATACTAAACGATAACAGTGTTTTTTTCTCAAAAAGTAACAAAGGTAAAGAACAAAATACCCGAAACGCAAGTTACCCTCGCCAGCCGATGGTCGCCTTTTTTGCTCTTTAAGCATAGTAATTTCAGATTTACACCTGGGTCCTCCCCGCCAGATATTGGGTGCCAGATTTCGCATGACTTGGTTATATACCTCAGAAAACCCTGGTGCTGAATTTGTTGCAGGAAATTATGAAAAGGATATGCTGTTAATGTTTAAAGTTTCAGTAGGTATAGAGTGCAAATCATGAAGTGTACCTGAACATCTAGAGTGCCACCTACCAGATTTCAGGATATTAATTTCAGGAAAATTAACTATAGATTGTGTTGATAAAGTTTTAGTGTATTTTTTAAAAGTCTCTCTCCGAGCCTAAATAACGCAGTTTTTTTTTTTTTATTTCTTAGCGGTCTAACTGCACGACACTGCAACCCGCAACTGGCTGACGTGCCACCCAACTGCCCTTTCGGCTCTACGTGCGTACCTGATGCGTATGGGCGTGGCGTCTGTTGCTATGGGAGACCACTGATCCCTCCTCCATTCGGCGGCATAGTCAGCAATGCCCAACCTGTCTGCCAGAACCTGTGTGGGCCGTGTCCGCCGGGCTACGTGTGTGAGCAGTTCCCGGGCCCTGTGTTCATCTGTGTTAAAGATGGGGATTGTCCATCCATCGTCCCTGACTACAACTCCATCTTCTGCCCGCGGCCACCCCTGAACCAATGCGCGGCCGATGTCAACTGTCTTGGTCTTCTGAAATGTTGCCCCAATTCGTGTGGAACATTGCAGTGCCTTGTTCCCACGAGTGACTAAAACTGCAGGTTGTTCCATTTTTGTTTATAGGGTTGAAGGGTTATGTCTTAGTGAAGACAACCACTTTGATGGAAAAAGTGTACTTTGCGAATCTTCCAACTTGCGGCACCTCGTTTCGATTTACACGCAAGTAAAATAGTCATGACTTACTTACATTTATAGATACTATACCACGAAGTAGTGAGAAAGCAGGCTTTTTTTATCTCCGAGTTTATGCGTATCGCATAGTTTAGAAGTATGATAATTAACTAAATGGGATGATATTGAAGTGTGATTGCTCCTGTCTTAGTCGATATCAGTATTGAGTGCTCTCGATAATGGTCCTCTTGGGCGGGTTCTAAACTGACTTAGTTAAAACCGTCGATACTGTAGTTTTAATTCGATTTCATTCAATTTTTTTCGTTATTTATATTTTGTTTGGGATGCAAAATTTATAAAAAGGCTACGTACGACTTCTGACGTTGTTAATATTGAGAGCTTGCGAATTAACAATGGGATCTCTTACCATCGTAAGTGTTGCATTAACCCTGCAGGTTGAACGCTCCTAAGAATGCATCCTGCATTCAATGCATTAATGTCATTCCTACGATGGTAAAAGATCCCTAGCGTTAATACGCAAGATTTCAATTGTTTATGTCGGGGATGATTCAGTTTCGTTCAGTTTTTTTGTTACTTATAATTTGTATATGCCACGCAAAATTTACAAAAGGTTATAAACTACTTCCAGCGTTGCTAATAAATATTTATGTCAGAGTTGTATACCGCTGACCTGCAGACAAAAATATGAAACAAAAAAAAACAAACCAAAATAACCAACAATCTGCAGTTAACATACTTTTCTTGAACAAAACCAGACCAGTATCATGACTGGGATAATCGACTGCACCAACCAAGTAACCAGCTTAACCGGGAGACACATCATCAAAGTTTACCCTGGTTTCTTTATCGCGGTTTGTTATACGTCCAAATGGAAGCAAGGGGTCGTATTTCACCAGACTTAAAAAGAGATAATATATGGCTTTATAAGTCAACACGGATGATGTCATATCCACAATATTAACACATTTCGTTTAGCATGGCATGTCGATAGACGTAGATAGAATACTTATCGCAACATCCAGTGGCTTTCCTAACTAGTGCTTGGTTTAAGGTTGGGGACACGGTTAGGGGGTAGAATAAAGGACGAAAAACGCACCTTTGTGACGGCCATTACGATTATCTAGGACTGTTCTCATTTTGCATTTTCTCCTTCCTACTCCAACCATCAGCCCTTAACCAAGCAGTAGGCGTGAAAATCCTTAGATTTTTGCCATGATTATGAAGATAATTTTGCTCCTGCAACGACAAAACGTCGTAAGATGATAATTTAGTTATGAAATCGTCTTACGGCTTTTTGACGTTGCGCGGCAGAATAACTGGAGGGGTGAAAAACTTTATTGTGAAAAACTCCGCATTACATATGATTCCAGTTTTTTGTTTTCAGGAGAGCTAACAAAAACACATAACTTCTATTCCCCCTTTCATGTTTATGGTCCTTGTATTGGTTTGGCTTTGCGAGTGAACGCATTTTGGGGCATTCGTTCACCCACACATTTGTCGTTTTACGGGTATTGTCCCCATTCGCCTTCTCGTGAGATAAATGGGAGATAATTCGCATATTCACCACTGCACGAGTATTTTCTCCAGTTACCTCCCTTGAAACTGTATGCCCTCGCTCTTCCGACTCGATAATTTTAGTTATTAAAATTTATGTACAACATAATTATTCTAATAAATTCACTAATAATGTTACGTCCGAGAATGAAAATCATCCTGGACACGGATCGTTATTTAATTTCAAGAAGATGACAGGACAAAGCACCAAGCCCAGTTCACGAGTAATTTTGGGCTTGTGGTGATTGGTTGAGTGGTTTTTGGCGGTTTTTGGCGGCACAATATGTGTAGTCCCCTACACGATTGGCCGGTTGTCTGTTCGGAGATTCAAAAAAAAAACAACCCTCAAAAGTTCCCTATATCGATGAAGAACACCTTGAAATTTTATGAGGCACTGAGCTGGAGTATGAATAGAGCCATGTGATCCGCCAAACCAGTGGAACAAAATGCACTGGGCTGGCAGTGATTAAACTTTAAAGTATTATCATAACTGACTGCGTTGGTTCCATCTCTGTTATTTTGCCATCCAACACTTGGTTTCATGTGCGCAATATAATTTTATCGCATCTGTCATTTTCACTTTTGTCATCATCTTAAAGTTTATAATCGTCATTATTTCCATCATCATCAACAACAACAACAATACTTGTGAGCAGTAAACATGCGACTTCTTCTTCTTCCTCCTCCTCCTCCTCTTCTTCCTCTTCTTTATCTTCTTCTTATTCTTCATATTCCTCTTCTTCTTTGTCCTTTTCTTGTTCCTCTTCATCTTCTTACTTTTCCTTTCCTCTTCCTCGTCTTCTTTTTTTGAATAAGGCTATTCATCTACCACACCTTCTTGCTCTTTGTCTTCTTCTTTTCCTCCCCTTCCCTCTTTTCCTTAGCATCTTCCTCCTTCTCCTCCCGCTGCTTCTTCTTTGTTTTCTTCTTCTTCGATCATCCTCAAAATGAACTGTCTGTCTCTCGATCAAAAACTGTATCCTCCTTAATTCGTCAGCCTACCAAACACTTTTTTTCCTTAAAAAGGTCGGAGTGGGCCACCTCGCATTTCTGCGGCGTTTATGCTGAGA